>JARBJD010000290.1:0-93486 GCA_033064195.1 Blattamonas nauphoetae
AATCGGATAAGCAAATCCATGCAGAAAGATGAAACCGGTATGGCAGAAGCAATGAATGAAGGAAACACATCGGTTGCAGATAAAACTCCAGAGGGTGAAGAATACTGCGATTGGAAGAGAAGCTGAAACCGAAATAAAGAAGAAGAAAAGAAACTGAAAATAAGCATTATTGTTTTATTTTTTGATAAAATGAACTCATATAGCATCTGACAAACAAAGAACTGGAGCATCGTCACTGACTGGAAATACCACTGGAAGGATAGAATACACGAGAGATGACATGGGTCAATTCAACAACTCAGGTCCGAACATTTCATTAATTACCTAATGAATGATGGGGCTACAGTACTTCGATTCAAGAATTGAAACCATCAGAGAATGCACGATTCTACACAGGACAAGAGATTATCATTCCACTGACTGGTAATCAAGACATTTGTCAAATCGATGATTCCTTCATTACGTTCACTATGACGGCGACATTGAGACTCAATAATTGGCAAACAACAGCTGGTAAGGTTGGATCGTACATGAATGAGAGAATCTTCATCTTCGTTGGACTCAAGCATTCTGCATCAATCTTTCGTGACCTTACTGTTTCTTCACAACAATCAAAATCATCAGCTCAACAAACAATGATGTATCAATGGGTCTCACATCTACAATATGATCAAACCTAAGAGTCAATTGGAGAATCGAAAACATTGTCACACACCTTGGCAGAATGCATGGAATCATGATGAATCAGTTGCTGGTGTTTATATTCCACTTTCTGCTTTCACAACAACATCTGGAACAGGAGTGTTTCAAGACACTATTGATGTACCAATTCGTGTGTCAATCAATCTTGAAGATCTACTGATATTCTCAGGGATGACTGACTATCAAAATGTCTCTTTGGCGATTTGAAATTGAGTGTGCACATGAATGAAGATGCGTTTGTTTGTTGTTCTGTTAATCCTGAACTCACTTTGAAGATACACTATCATCACTCGTAACTGGAACAGCAGCAGCACCAACTATTAAAGGCAGCAATTCTCAATTGTATTCAACATCGTCCATATTTTCTGAACAACCTCGTCACCTCATGCACAAAGAACTTCGTTCAAATTGGTCAATCATTTCTCAACCAACAGTTACCAAAGACATAGTTTGCTCAACAGCCAATGTCGTGACAACAGAACCAAATTTGTGGATCAGTACATCTCATTAAACGTCACAAACTATCGGATTGATGATGTGTATTGCATGAGTGTTGGATACAAAATGAAAGATGGTGCGAAAGAATCTGAAGCAGATGTACACAAATCGTCCTGGAACAATTCCAGCTGAGAAGATATCGTTCTATCCATTTCAGAAGACGCCAACGGCAACAGGAATTGATTGTACTCAGCAAATGGTAGTGGTGAATGCAAAGGATATTATGCTCCTCTTTCGTCATTATGACAATGAAGTCACTTATTTCCACAATCCAATGCAGAAGAATATCAAGTGACTTTACAAAACAGGTACTATCCAGAACAACCGACAACAACTATTGGAGCTCGCTTCTATCAGTTTGCATTATCGACTCTCAATCTCGATTCGTACCTAGCTGTTCCAGATGATTTGGAGCGATCACTGACGGATTCTCTCGTTGAAGCGAAACTCACTGGTGACGGAACATATCCAAATGAAACAATGACACGAGTTCGTCCAGTTCATGACAATACTGACTTCCTTCTGTGCTTTCCTACTCAGAAGTGGATGTCCAACAAACTGCAATGATTCGATCAGTTCCAGAGGTGTGAATGCTGCAGTCACTTTGAGATCACATCCAATTTATCAAGGTAATCTTGACACATACTACCATGTCTACAATCCGAGTCAAAGTGGTGGTGATATGACAACATTTACACATCCTCCAGCACCAATATTAGCCACAACTGCAACAACGTGGTGGGTACTACGATACAGCAATGGCGAACCAAAGTTGAGTACTATCCTAATCACACATTGAAAGCATTACATACAGATTTGTGAATCATGTAGAGACAAAACAGTAAAAGAAAATATTGATATTGTATTTTTTATTTTTCTATAAATGAGAAGTATCAGATCAAATCAATCAAAACCAACATCGACATGAATTGAACAAATTGAAGTGCAATCATATCTGCCAAAACAGTGGATTCCGAACCTCATGTATATTCAATTCAGGAAGTGCATCCAACAAATCCTCCCATGCCATGCAGAATTGAGACGAGATTGAAGTTCCACTGTGCTATGACGGTCATGATGTGACTGAATTTACGAAGAGTCATTTGCGTATTGATCTCACGATTTCCGTTCCGTATGACCAACCAACAATGGGAGATGGTTCAGAGACCGCTGGAAGGTACGGAATGTTCTACGGTTACAAATCATCATCAGATGCGATTCGAGATATGAGACTCGTCGATAGTAAAGGAAACATCATTGACAATTCACTTCAGAATAATCATGTTCACGAATCATTTCTGTATCACACTTTCAAGTCTCATGAAGAGAAAAACAATATGAAGCATTGCTACAGTCTTTGGGAAAATGTTCAGAGAATGGATCCAAGTGTGTGTGGATTCTATTTTGTTCCAATATTGCATGCGCCCAAAGGACCATACACTGCTACGAATCCACTGGTTATTCCGTTTGTGAATCTACTTCCTCTGAGTACCTTTGATCAGTATCCGAATTCGATCTTCGGTAATTTACGTTTGAGATTTCATTTGACAACTGATTCGCTGGTGTATTGTCCCATTCGTGTTTCAACTGTTATTTTAAAAACTCTTGAGATGATTCGAGATCGATTTCCAGACAAATCAATGACAACTATTGCAGGTCAAGCTAGAATGCTAAACATGGCAGAGAATAAATACTCAACTCTGACGCAAGAATTCACAAATTGGAAATCCAGTGTTGCAATACGATAGAGCTGTCCATCATACTCAACCATCCACTGGTACTGATGAAATAGTAGCCAAATCAACCACTTCAACTGTTTGGTCTTCATCAGTGGATAAAGTCACATCAGTTTGCTACGGATATCAGATCACTGATTCAACGAAACAATCCCTTATAGACACATATTCGAAGACTCTTTATGTCATGAAAGCTGAAAGAATTGACACACAATCATTCCAAACAAAAAGCGGAATGCAATGGGAGTAAGATCAAACATCAGTATCAAACTTAACAATCTCATGAATCTAATGTGCTTATTCCCAGAAAGACCAAATGAATGTACAGTCTTCAGAAATCCTCATTATGTTGGCTTATTCGAAATGCTTGGATCCAACTTCCCTAATTTCCCAATGTCAACTATCTCACCAGAGTTCTATCAAATGATGATGGTGAATGGTGATTTCATTGGTTGTTCAGCCACTGAAGAGTTTGAGAATTCCATATGTATGTCACGCAATACAAGCTATTATGGAAAGGAGTTCAAGAGAACGAGGGCAGTTACGGATGCTACTTCATTCACATTCATGGTTCCAACAGATCGAAGTGAAATCGCTGGTGGTGAAGAAGGTATCTCAACAGCAGAATCAGTGAATATCGTCTACAGAGGATCACCAATCAATCAGGGAGAACTCGATCCATATTTCACCTCAACTCCAGAAGGTCCTCCTCCACCTATTTTGGCATTGCATCAGGCTACTTACTGGTTGTTCTGGATTGAGAATGGACAACCCAGAGTGCGATATGTCATTGATCGTCGACTTCATGAAGCGTGTGAAGAAGTGAAGAGGTTATTAATGCTTCGCATTTCTAAGATGACGAAGTCATATTTCTGAATGGAATAAATATGCTATTTTATTTTTGTAGAAAACACAAATGGTGAAGCGCTATTTCTCAATTCAGAATTCTCACACTGCTCAACTCCTCCTGATTTTACAAATTCTAGAAATCAAAATATATTCACTTTCTTGACTGCAAACTCATCCATGTGAAAGAAGAAATTAATGGTAACACAACTGTCATTTCAAAGATATTCCACAGCACATAACAATCCATGGTGATTGGATCCAGACTGATGCATTCAATGATTCATTTGTTGCTTTCTGCAATGAACAGATTGCGAAGCGAAAAGTGGGAACTAAGCACTCGACAATCAATTGTGAAGATCTGGTTCAAAGACAGTTCTGGTGAACCAATCGAGATGGAAACATCAGAGACAATCAATGGAAAAATAATCAGAGAGTATTATGAATTTCTGGTTGATCTCATTTTGGAGTATTAGTCATTGTGTCGATCAGTGAATTATATTTTTGTACAAGTTCATTGATGAGTGTCTGTTGTTGTCCGACAATAGAACATAATTCCTGGATTGCTTTCACACAAAAGCACGAGAGTTCAGCATAATCAACTTGAAGACAATCTGGATTGGAATCATTTACGACTTCCGGGAATATTTCTTGGATCTGTTGTGCAATCACTCCAATGTGTTTCTTCTCACTTTCCTTCTTCAGACATTCACATTTCTCTTTGCAGTTCTTCAAGTGTTCTTCATCTGTCTCATTTTCGATTTGCATTGTCACTTTGTTGATCTTCGAGTCGAATGTGTTGAATTGGTAGCGAACTATTTCGACTTTATTCAGTTGTTCAAGAACATCGGGGTATGGTTCAATATTTCTTTTTTACTCTTCTGTCTGATAGCTGAGAAAAACTTCCTGTTGTCGATATTGAAAACACTCCTGAACCAGTGTCCTCATCGTAGTAATACAAAGCTGGTGAGTCACACGGTGACCACATAATGATTCCATCACCATTGAACTGAATTCCAGAAGTTTCTGCAATCGATTGTGAGATTGAAATGCCAGACTTAAATGTTGAAGCTGGATATGTTCCTGGATACTTCGGAAGTGATCCTTCTGAGATATTCCACTTCGCTCCATTCACATTGATCAATCCTCCAATTGTTGGTGTCGTGATCGATCCATTTGTGCTGACTACTTTTTTGGATTGAAGATATCGCTGACTTGTGTGCTTCTGTTGTCTTCTGAAGTGAGTCAATCACTGCCGAATTCTCGTTGGTTGTTGAGAGATTATGATCAATCATTTTCTCAATCATTTGTGAATTGTATTTTTGTCGATTCATTTCTGCTTGCTCTTTCATTGAAATTAAAATTCTTGATTCCCTCATGAACATACGTCACCGGCACATTATTTCTGACATACTCAGAGACCAGCGAACAGTTCTCTTCTCTCATTGATTCAATTAGTGCTTGTTCTGAACATACTCGACGTCTTTCCTTGTACATCGCAGTTGGATTCATTTAATACAAATTAAAAAAGTCAAAATTAGATTTTCTTTCGTTGATTTCTCAGTTTTGGATTTTTCACTGGAATCGAGGATCAATGGGTTCGATCACTGATTTCTCAAGTGTGCACAATTCGTTCCAATTCTTCGCGTTTCAGATTCTTCTGAACTGTAGGATCATCGTGGTGTGCTTCATTTTTTACTTTTTCCGAACTTTTGCAGAGATATTTGAGGTTTCACAACCAGGTCCAGATCTCGGTAAAAGTATGCATTCTTCATCATTTCACTCTCATTTTCTTCTTGTTTTAGACTTGTTTCAGCTGTTTCCGGGCTAATTGTCACTTGTTTATTGCTCATTATTGTTTCGTTTTTGACCTCACTTCCGTCTTCGTTTTCTCGTTGTTTACTGTTTTTAACCACTTCATTCATGTTTCTTTCTCTTAATCTTGTTTTCAAATTCAACACACTAATTCTCGTTTACTGAGTTTTCCGGACTTTTGCAGAGATCTCACTTTCAACGGCTCACTTCATATCTCGGAATTTTTCCGTAATCTTCATCATTTCACATACTTTTTTGAATCATTTTTGATGTTTTTAAGCAAAAAAGGACCAAACACAAGCGACATTTTCACTATTGGTGCCACATTTCACACAGTTTTCACGATCGTCAATTTCCCTCTCAGTTTCATACTTGCCCGTTTTATTGTTGGTTGTTTCGCTTTCTTTTACTCTGTTTTTGTGAAAAAAGTGATGAAAACTCGACTAAAATGATGTGCTAGTGAAGTGAGAACGGCCCACAAAATGGAAGTGAATTGAGCAAAATGAAGAGGAATGATGAACAGATCATATGTGAAATGGGGAGAGAAAGTGATGAAATGAAAGGGACTACAGTCGGTTTTGAAGTGACAAAACGGTCAAAAGTTGAGAAGTGAAAACATGAAAAGTGACTTTATGAGAGAACTATCCGACAAAATCTCCTCAAAATTCGAGCACACCTTACTCATACCGTGAGAAAGAAGGATTTGTAACGAAATTCAGATCAAACAATCCATAGTGTCAAAATGTTGGTGCAAGAGTGTCGTCAGAGGTGGGTAAGTATAGAGACAGATCTGATTTTGTATACACACAGATCTGTCCGTTGGTATAGGCACAGATCTGCGGTATACACACAGATCTGACCTTTTTGTCTCTATTTTGGCTTATAATGTGTCTTATATGAATGAAAAAGACGAAGAATAGATGTAAAAGGATAAAAAGAAGAGTTTCAAGGTAAAATGAGAGCGATTGATGAGGCAGTCACGACAACTGTTTCAAAGGGTCGATCGCGTTCACGTTAGAAGGATTGGTTTCCCCGCAATATCTTCCGAAAGAATACAGGGAAAATGGTTCATGTTTCGAGCAAGCCTCTTTGTGAGTTTGGTTGACTCAGTTTCGAAGATCTTTTCGACGATATTTTGGATCACGATCTGGTTCAATTCTGGCTCCTCTTCAATGGCTGTGCCTTGCTTTGTTTGCTCATACGGGTGATTTGTTGGATCTTACAGTGGCAGAAAGACTGTGATTGCAGATACATGGCATCTAGCTTGTCGGCAACTTTGTTGATCTCGCGTGTCTCTTCTTTCACTTCTGCTTTGATATTTTTCTTTTGCATCGCCTCCATTCGGTGCTCCAACTCTTCTAATGTCTCTGTGCCCTCAGTCAACACAGTGTTTGATGCTCGGTCGCCGATGGCCGCTTGTTGTTCACAACACCTTCTTCGCTCGCGCCGATGATGTGAAGAGCGAGAGAGGATTCGCATCGATGATGGACAAAGTCTTCCGGTGCAGTGTTGATCCCTCCCCAGACGGTTTCAGATCTTCCTTTCCCTTGCAGTCTGGGCCGAAGGAAGTACCTCCAAACTGATTACCAGGTGGTATTGACTCTTTGTATTTGTCTTTCTGAGGAAGAACAAATTGGTAGTCGTGTTTGTGCTTGGTTCGTTGTCGAGGTTCATCAGTGAAGATTCTTCGCCGGATTTGGAATCAGCAAGTGTGTCCGGTTCGATGTCTTCCTCGACGCCATGTTCTTCCTTGGCCAATATTTTGTCTTCTGTTCATTCCTTTCTTCTCCGCTCTTTCTCTCGCTTGATCTTGTCGCGCCAGATCAGGACCGACTCTTTTCTCTTCTTGTTGAGGGTATGGATGGCTGAAAGTGTTTGTCATGTATCCTTCGAGAACTTGGAGTAGGATGGCAGCTTCTTGGTTCATCTTCTTCCCAATTTTCAGCTTTCTTTCGATCTTCGCGCTCCTATTGTGTCTCTACAAATTCAGTGACTTTGGAATCAAGATCCCGAACTTTCTGAAGAAGAGCAATTAGCTCCTCCTCCTTTTGCGAAGAATATCTCTCATTTTATCGTTCCGAACGCCTTCTGTGTTTTTTCGTTCTCCAGCTGAGTAAGCGGGACCAGCTGCATATATCCCTTTTCGTTTGTATTATCGAGTTTCTGTGAGGCTTCGAGCAATTCATTGTGATATTTCTTTTCAAGTGTCTTGTTGTGGCAGGCTTGGAGCTGTTTCCTCTGTTCGTTCACGCGCTGTGTGATTTCCTCTTCCGTTTCTTGTGCCTTTTAGTATCCAACTCAGAGTAGTCTCTTTGTTCTCATTGGGGTTCAAAAAAGTTGATTAGGGGTAGTTCGCTATCCGTCCGAAATTTGCTCCGATCTTGCTTGATACTCGGACAGCCAGCAGTTTTCGTTGTTGAGTCCGCCCAGCCAAGTCTCTTGTCCATCCACCCATCGTTAACGTCATTTCTAAATGTGATTCCTCAAACTGCCTCCATATTCCAACAGATCCTGTCATCGTGAGATTGCAGTTCGAGATCTGATTACCAATTGATTAATGTCATAAAAAATGACGCAGCACGACTAAGTAGGCATCATAATTGCCGACAACGTTCGTTACGGTTGTATATGGTGAGTAGGAACAGATCTGGAGCGTCATGAAGCACTTTTAAGCTTTTGTTCTCACAAAGCTGTTCAGAAGAAGAGGAAGAATTGAAATTCGGGACATGGAGGAGTTTGATGCATTTGAGAGTGATTTGGCATTTCGAAAAGCGTGTATTTGCTTGGATCGCGAGTGAAAAGGAAATTATGGACCCATGCGATCGTATCACTCGAATCTTGCTTTATGTCGAAATATCAAACGGGCATCAAGTGAATTCATCACCGTTTCACTCAATGGCATGTCGCACAAGTCAATAATATCTTCTGTTGCAAGTTTGTTCTCCCTAAATTTCAAGCCGTTCCAGACCTGATTCAAAAGAAGGTATCGACGAAATGGACTTTGTTTACAATAGAGAAGCAAAGACTGACATTAGGGATGTATTGTTTTGACGAGGGGGACAAAATGACCCGGGATATAGATTGCATTAGCAATCCAACCATCTCGTCTTCCACGGCCTTCCACTCCCCTCGCCCGCTGATGGCTTCCACTCTCCTCGCCCGCAAATGGCCTCAGCCCCCTCGCCCTCAATTGGCCTCAGCTCCCTCGCTCGAAATTGGCTTCCACTCCCCTCGCCCTCACACGCAATGCACTCCCCTCCCCCTTCAAACGCAATGCTCTCCCTCCCCTTCAAACGCAATGCTCTCCCCTCCCCTTCAAACGCAATGCTCTCCCTCCCCTTTAAACGCAATGCTCTCCCTCCCTTTAAACGCAATGCTCTCCCCTCCCCTTCAAACGCAATGCTCTCCCCTCCCCTCCCCTTCAAACGCAATGCTCTCCCTCCCCTTCAAACCCAATGCTCTCCTCTCCCCTTCAAACGCAATGCTCTCCCCTCCCCTTCAAACGCAATGCTCTCCCTCCCCTTCAAACGCAATGCCTTCCCATCAACTCAAACACTGTTCCATCCAAGCAGTTTCCTCCTCGGAAGGTTCGGATCTCCTCAACCAAATCGTCCCCACTCGCCACCCCATCTCATGTTTTTCTACTGGACCTACGCCTAGTCCTGGAAACACGAATTCATGATGATTGAACTGCCAGAAAGGAAGTCACCAACAAAGCTGCTCTCCCTCTCGCCGATCTGGTGACAGGAGTTGGAAATATTGCAACTTTTGCAGATTGCGAAAAGAAATCGCACTCCTCCGAGAATATTCACCTAAAGTTGACATACTACCAGATCTCAGAATGTTGGAAATCGAAATCAACGGATTCAGAGACATTCCATCCTCACAAGTGGAGGAGGTCAACAATCGTACAACATCCTTTGTATAAACGTGCGAAGAACATCACCGGACTTATTGTGGAGTTCGAGAGCGGTTCAGACATCCTCCACCACCCGTGTCTTGTTTGGGGTGCTACAGCAGGTGAAGAGGTATGATTTGGTCGACCAGCGGGTTATGTGGCCGATGGAGGAATCAGCACCGATCATAGCGGAGAACGAGCGCCGGACTCAAGCTGGGGAATGGTCAGAGTGGGAAACAGCAGAAATCAAGCAAATCACACAAGAAAAGCAGCAGCGATGGATAATGAGGAGGATAAAGAAGAAGAACAATCTGAAATCCTTGCAGAAGACGACATTGAAGGTGAACAATCTGAAGAAGAACCATCGCCTGCTCCGACCAACCACAGAGCACTCGCATCTCGCCGAAACACCTCCAGCCCCACCAAACACCCTCCCCAACCTCAGACACTCCCGCAACTCCCTATTTCTCCCCTCTCAACCCCTGTCGCCCTTTCTCCGATCCTCGCATTCGCCACCACTCCTGCACAACACCGCGTCATCAACAAAACTATGACATGAATCCTCCCTCATATCCGATCGCTGTCATCCCTCACCTCACCTTGTCACACCTGAGATGCGTTTTGAACTTATTGTGGCTAGATCAGTTCCTCTGGTCCAACTTTTTCGACAGTTGTGGTTTTAAAGGGGGTAGAGGGACATACAATTTGTTTTGTTGATAAATCAGAGAAGAAATGTGTGAAATAGTCGAAAATTATGAACATATTGACAGATCTGTGTGTATCCGACAGATCTGTGCGTATACCAAATTTAGATCTGTGTGTATACAAAATCAGATCTGTCTCTATACATACCCGTCAGAGGTGTGATCGAAGAACCGACAAAATGAAACTAAGGAAATGCACTATACGTCTCGCGTCGACTTATGTTCGTTAAAATGATGCAATAACGGAGTAAATGAAGTGAAAGTAGTGAAATGTGAAAATTCATGAAAAAGTGTCCGAATGTAGAGGTGACAAAAGTTTTCAGAGATGAATGACACAAAAAGACGCCAACTAGCGTTTTCACACCCAAAAACACCATAAGACGACGAAAAGTGATCAAAAGGACATAGTCCCGAACGTCCATACCTTTTCTAAAAAAATCTCAAAAAACGCGAAAAAACCTCAATGGGTCGGATCAAACCAAAAATCTCAGAAGTGCTTTTTATCGAAAATCCTACCTTTCAAAATGATTTCCGTCGCAATCAAACGTGTTTGAACACAATTTGAGCGATAAAGCAGTTCATAGTAGCAAAATCCGAACATCGACTTTTTGGTCACTTTTCGACCTAAGTTCAGTACGTAACTCCACGAATTCCCAACCGATTTTCATCGGGATTGTTTTGATCGATGACCGAAAGTGTCCGCGAGATTGTAGAATTTTTTGCAGAATTTTTCGAAATGGTTATCATGTTGGATTTCAGTGATTTGTGGTCAAAAATAGATTTTCAGTAGTTTCATGACCTATCATGGTACTTTCTCAAGTGAGGACGGTCTCCAAAATACAACCAATTGTCCAAGCGAACGTAATACTCATTCTTTGTTCGTAAATCGCGATATTTGAATGGCTCAAGTACCTTTGTGTATTTTCCAATGAGTTCACAATTCTCTTTTTTCAATTCATTTTCAACAAACGATTGTGTGTATCGTTTTCGTTTGTTCTGATGAGTTCTGAATCCTTTCATCCATTTTGATGGGATTACTATCCATTCAATTCCTTCATGTCGATATGTTACTGGAGTACTTGAATGAGTGTATTCAGAAATGAGTTCACAATTTTCATTTTTCATTGATTCAATAAGCTTCTCTTTTGTGCAACGATTTGCTGGTCGAAGATATTTCTGACGATTCAGATGTGGTCTGTATCCTTTGACGAAACTATTGACGTACACTTGATAAGTTTCATCGGGTTTCTCTTCGAGATAGTATTCGAAAGTACTTCCAGTGAGATAAGTTGTTCCTTGTCGATTGAGTGTTGGAGGTGATTTCATTTTCAAATCTTCTTTGTCCAAAATTTCCAGTAGTTGTGTTGGTGTCAAGACGCTGCTCATTTTATACAAATTAAAAAATTGAATAAAAAAAGAAATCGACGTTGTTTTCTAAAAGTACTCAAAATTTGTTTCAAAAAAGACACTTTTCAAGAGGTCCGTTTTTCGCCTTTATTTTTGAATTTACGGCCAAATATTGACTACTCTGAAATGTCAATATTTTCAGTAGTAAGTGAGATGGAAATTAGAATGAGTCATATTAAAAAAAATCAATTGGCTCTGAGATTCAAAATGATTTCTCGTTCCAATTCTCCTAGGAGTATCACCTATGCCAGTTTGGTTCCCATTTCGCTTATACCACTACTAACGGTTGATTCCCCTGCAATCCAGAATACGCCTCCAGTCCCCGTCCTTTTTCGGAATAACAAAGGTGGCGCTGTAGGCCTTCACTTCTCCTTTTCCCGCCTTGCGGATAACTTGTTGGTCGAGTTCGTCCGCAAGAAGACGCCTGAGTGCTTGTGTTTCTCTGATTCCCTGGTGGATCTCTACGGGGTACCCCGCGCTTGTCGGCGGGCCACTCTCGGACCATTCGACTTGCACGCCTTCTTTGATCACTTTTTCGAGGTTGAATTCTTTCCAGACTTTGGCAAAGAATCTTGTTCTTCCACCGATGAGTTGGGGAAGATTTCCCTTCCTGATTTATTGTTTCTTCGACCATCGTTGATGGTTGGTGGATGTTTGCCTTCTTGGGGGCGTTTTGGGGTCGTCTGGGCGTTGCGCATTCCGCTGAGTGAATGAGATGTGGGATCTCGGTTGCCCTTTGAATTGGTTGAACCGCCCCTGTGCGGGGCCCTCGCGAAAAAAGCGTTGTCTCCGCCATTCATCTCTGTTCTCGTCC
The DNA here is from genome assembly GCA_033064195.1 of Blattamonas nauphoetae. Taxonomy (NCBI): domain Eukaryota; phylum Preaxostyla; order Oxymonadida; genus Blattamonas; species Blattamonas nauphoetae. Next base: position 12,421 of record JARBJD010000290.1, read on the forward strand.
AACCTTTTCCTTGTTTTCGCCTTGAGCTGATCGATATACTCTTGCTGCAACATCATAGACTCTTGCCTGGCGCTGTCCTGCATTGGGATGACATCCAGTCTCATCACGTGGGTTAAGCGGGCGTCATATGCGCGCTTAACAATTTCGGCCCCTTTGCGAGTTACGAGTTCGAGGATCCTGGTCTTTTCCAAATTATCAGTGTGGTTCAGTAGGGAACCTGCACCCAGCTTCACCAGTCGGAAAGCCTCCTTCTCGATAGTACTGAGTGTAAAGTCCAGTTGATTTGGCCTCCTGCCCATGTTTAGTTTGATCGCATCCGGATACATTTTGAAGGTATCGCCAATCTCTGCCATCCTGTCTTTAATCTCATTCTCATCGTCAGGATCCCATTTGTACGTTGGCAGTTTCGCCATCATTTCCTTCAGGCCATGCAAAACAAAATCCTCGTACTCTGCTGCCTCCGGGTCTGTCTGGATATTGCGACTTTCATTGGCCATTGAACGACTTGTTGGAGATTCTGCCTCAGCCACCAGTGGCTCCGCCCAGTTGATCCATTGATGGTGCCTCAAATTTCGGAAAGGCGCCGGAGTGATCCGACGGCCTTCCCCTGGCATTGGGGAGATCGATCGAGAAGCGGGGCTGTCCGAGCTCAAGTACTATTGCTGGCCTCCCACCGGATTCCATGTTTTTTCGTCCGATGTGAGGTTTAACCATTCTCCGGAGTTTGCCCCTACAATTTTGTCGATATGTACCGACATCAGGCGTGCGATATGGAACAAAGGCCCGAGTAAGAGTTCCGCCCCTGGAGGGACGATAAACGTGCTATATCTTTGTAGCGCATCGTGATCCTCATTTCGGAGTGCCAGCAGCGCATTTCCAAATTCCTGTCGAAGGTCGAAGATACTATTGATGTAAGGTCGGATATCCTCCAGTGAGGATTGAGTCGGACTAATTTCCGCTTGAGTCGGAGTTATCATTAATGCTTGATGAATTGTCAACAATTGTGTGAAATGGGACCCAATCTTCTAAACTTTGTTCCCTCCATAATTACACTCCTGAAATTGTGTCATGCAACTTTCCGTTGTCCATTTCTCAATTTCGCTTCTAAATCACAGAGCCATGTTACCCATATTTCATTTTTTGGGCTTCACAAAACACGCGAATTACCAAACCGAAACCCAAAAGTGAAGAAGAATGAATAGATGATGAAAGAACAGAATCGAACCGAAGCGGGATTGCGACGGATCAAAGGTGGTCTGGACAAATTTTCTTGTTTCATTGGTTGATCTGTCTTTTTCATTATTTTGCTCGCTTTTCTTCATTTTTAGACTTTTATTGTAGACCTGTCTTACAGGAACAATATACTTGAAGGAATTTCCGAAACATCACGGAAACAAGGAAAAGACAAACTGGGTTGGAGGGATCGCGGACAGAAGACTGTATCAAGCACTTCCAGAGTAAAGCATATCTTCATCAACAGGGTATTCTCTTTTTTTCTTCCATAATCGATCCAATATCGTCAGATAAAACAGGCTCAAGTGCGGCAGTCACTCGTGAAATGAGCCATCCCTATCTCACGATCGCTTCAGTGGAAGTTTCTAATTTTCTGGAATTGATAACGATGAACAGTATTAATCAGTTACACACCATATTTAGCACTTTCTACTGACGAGTTTCCACGGGGTGAAACCGCCTCCAATTATCGCTACACATCCGAAGATCAGCGTTGATGACTACGCCAGCTTCTTGACTTCGAATGCAATAGTCTGACATTCTTTTCTCATTTCCTCACTCTCCTTTTATCAAAAAGTGAAGATCTTCCGTTGATGCCAATTTCCTCAAATAAAAGGAATGTCATCTCGACAACTAGAATTTTGGAGAACATTAACCTCTATTTCAACAACAGTGCGGGCTAAAATACTTTTACAATTTTTTGTGGAGAAAAAGTCTCATTTTCAGTGTTCGATTTCTGGATATTAAAGCATTTTCACTATACATGGCTGACCTGACCTGAAATTCCTAAAATCGTGAAAATCGACTGACAGTCACTGACTTGAGATTTTTAATTATGGGTCGGATCTCGGAGAAATTGAAGTTTTGCCGATGATCGAGATCTACAGTCTATGAGTGAAAAAGAGACCTGTTGTCGGCCAAAACAGACATAATCACTGTTTTAATGGATAAAAATGAAGATCTTGCATTTTTGTTGTTTTGATCATTTTTGTGGGAGGATCTGCCACTGACTGTCAGTCGATTTTCACTGACATGAGGGTTTTTCTCAATATATAGGACGTTTTGGAAACTACAAGTTGAAAAATATCGTAGAGTGAAGTGTGGAGAATGTGTGGTCACAACAAGCCAGTCATCATTCACAATAGTTGTCGAGAAAAAGGCTCGTGTCAGTGTTTTTTGGGGACAGTCAGTGACTTGACTTTGTCAGTTATGTGTAGCTTTTCTGATCGCTTTTTCACTTCACATTATTCATTCATACACTTCATACACACTCATTTTATCTGAATTTTGTTTCTTTTTCCAACCAAACACCTCAATCGCGAGAAATCGCTGTTTTACATCCCTAACTTTTTTATGGATCCTCTATCCGATAGAGGCCTCCTTACCTTCTCTTCCTTCTCCTTCAGCTTCTAATTCCTATATACTTGCTCAAACAGTCTTAGGAAAGCGAGCATCATGATCATTTACACCCCCATCATGTTGAAGATCTGGAAGAGGTAGAATCTTGCTCTTTTGTCAAGATAGTGCTCCTCGATCGCTTGTACGTTGAACCCAGATGGTATCACATCAAATATCCTGTTTTTTATTCATTTTATTTTGTATTAACTGTTTCTTCTCATCTTCATCTTCAATCTCTCTCACAGCTCGGCTTTATCAACCTTCGTCTCGCTCGTTCCTTTCTCCCTCTCTACAATCGTCTGGCACATGCGATATCATATTCATTTTGCGAACTTTCGTTTCAAACTGCGGGAATTTCACATTACACAATTCACGATCCTCATATAATGACTTCTTCCACCCTCCGAGCTCATCCGACCACTTTCCCTCTGACAATCACTCTTTTACATGATAGAACAACCGCTCACTTCACAGATGATCCAGTATCAGCTCAACTTTTGGCTTTCACATTCAAGAGACTTTCTGACGCGCCTCTAATCTCCGGTCTGAACCTAACGTCCATTTTCCTTATCTCAGTGTGTTCTTGATTTGATTTTTCAACTTCCAAGCTGTTTCTTCTTTTAGCATTCTCAGCGAACACTCGTCACACGACAATCGAAAACAAGGAAGACATATACAGTGCAACGAGACTTTGCAGAACTTTCTGGATCGAAGTATGTGAAATTATCTTGCCTTCCGTTCTCCCAGCCATTCACATGATCGTTAGTATTGTTCAGTTCAATCGATCATCTCTTAATTCATCATTTGTGACTTTATCAGGCCTTGTCGAAGTTGGAAACCTCCCGAAAGGAATGAGTTCAAAGAATCTGTCTTCTTAGCTGCGATAAAATTCCACAACGTGCAGATTGGTCAACGAGTCTCTCACCTGAGAGGCACACTCCGACTCTCTCCACCAACCAGCCATCTATCCAGTGTTTGCATCTCTCTTAATGATCCCCTCTCTCCCTGTTTGAACAGTTTGCGGGCTCTTTGGACTTGGATGAAGGAGAAGAATCGGAAAGAATCATTCTTTCGCTGTCTGACCTTCTCTGAAGAGATCGTTCATTAAAACAACACGAGCCACTCTCGGTCTCGTTGCGTGCACTGGAAAAGACACTAAAGTGCGTCTGAACACTGATAAAACCGCCACCAAATTTTCTACTCTCCAGCGAGCGATGAACCAAATTATCATCCTTCTGACGCTCTTTCTTTTCAACTTGACGATAGTAAGTGTGAATTTTGGACTGATGTATCGTGTATGTCCCGCCCATTCGTGCTCATCTCAACTCCATCTCTCTCCCCTTTTTCCCGCTTGTTGCAGAAAAATTCAGCGAAAGATCCATACCTATATCAAGACACGATGACCGCGAAGGATATAATGGTGCTTAAGCTATCGTTTATGATCTATTCTAGCTACACCGTGCCCATGTCGCTCTTCGTCATGGTGGAAGTGGGCCACGCCGTACAGGGTCCTCAAATGGAAAAGGACAACCGAATGTTGCGTCTCATCCTCAGCGAGAGAGATGAGGGGCTGGAGGGAGACAAAAAGATTGTCCACGCGACAGTTCTTGCATCAACCTTCACCGACGAGTTTGGAGTGGTCCAGCACGTGTTCACAGACAAAACAGGCACCCTCACAACAACCGAGATGACGCTGTGCTCAACAGAGACGGAACGTCAGCGAGCGAGGATGGACGAAACGGAACAAGCTGAAGTTGGGGAAGGCGAGCTGGAGATGATGAAGAAGCAGCTGGAAGTGCACAGCGGAGTCTTGGCGGGGGTGGAAGATCTGAGTGGGAGAAGGCTTCGCACGATGTGTGTGTGCACTCGCTCAGTCGGAGAGGCTGAGATCAAAGAGTGGAAAACAGAACTCGCCAAAGCCATTAACTCGCTCTCCGATCGCGAGGAGCGGATTGAAGAGAACTTCGCGCAGCTGGAGCACCAGAAGGAGCAAATCGGATGCACTGATGTTTTGGATCGGCATGATGACGAGTGTGTCCCGACGTTGGAGATGATCAAGCCGGCTGGGCTGACCGTTTGGATGCTCACTGGCGACAAGGTCAACACGGACGTGTCGATCGGACACTTGCGGATTGTTGTCGAGTGAGGGTCGGTTGATCAGACTCACCAAAACAGAGCTGGAAGAACGAGGGAAGGCGCGGCTGGGAGAGACCAGGGAGCGGAAAGGACGGCCGTTGAGAAGGTCAAGCGATGACTCATCGATTCAGAGCTACGGACTGGACCTGTCTCATACTCGGCTTCTGCACGGAAAGAGTGCGAGCGTGGGGTCCCTCCTGAACACAGCCACATCCACCGTGGACACGTACGGGATAGACGGAACAGGAAGGGCGCTGAAGGACGGCAGTGCAAGGAGTGAGGGAGATGTGGACGAATCCAACCTGTTCTCTCGTCAGACAGAGCTTCGTCGGAGGGAGTCGTCGTTTTGGGATGGATGACGTTAGGGGTCTCGCCGTCTGCGTCGGAAGGAGTGAGAGGAGCGTGAGAAGAGCTCAGATCAAGCCGCCCAGCTGCAGATTTTGGAAGACATGATGATCGATGACTCACTGCTGGCGGAGAACGAGAAGGAAGGGGAAGTGTGACTGATCCCACATGAATACCTTATCCTGTTGAGGCAAAACAGCGATGGAGCGTCGAGATCGAGTAGTACAGCGTGAAATGCGATAGACTTTGATCACTTAACAATTCAGTCTGATCGAGATATCCAATCACACAAAAAGGATGAAATGAAGGTTAACCTGAGAATACAAACAGTAATTTTGCCTCCTATTGATTCATAGTGTTGACATGGAGAAGGGGATGTTGATCTGACCCAGAGTGAAATGTCAAAAAAGTCACTGACTACTGACATGGCTTTTTGCCTAGTCACCCATGTATAATTTTCACGTTTAATGGACACTATTTCTGAAATAGTCATGAGTGATTAGTGGTCTCCAAAAAATTAGGAAGGATACAAAAGTTGGGTCCCATTTCACACAATTAAAGGAGTGACAAGGGGTTGATCGAAACTATCAATTAAACAACAGTTTTCAGTCATAATTACATCATTTTTGCTTGATATTACAACAATTCATGGATATTATACTCAATATTTCTTCATCTCGGAATGAGATGGCCATTAATCGGAGATCACTGAAGAGTGATCACCCAAAAAACCTCATCGCACCACACCAATGACAGTTGGAATTACAGGGGTTCGTAGTGGATGCGTGGATCTTCTTGGATCACATTCTCGGCAAATCACGACTCCAGTATTTCGTCAAACGCTGTGAGAATGAAGACGTTGGGACGACACGCTGATTTCTTGAAGAGAAGTGAAGTGTTTGGGAAAAAGAAGGAATTTTTGGAAAGAACGATACAGGCGAGTGGTTAAGACGGAAACTTGCTTTTGTTCGTTCCTCCCTTCAGTTTTGGTTTGGCTGTGAATGTGAGTGAGTTGATAGTGACAGAAACAGAGGAATGATGAAGAGTGATCGCAAATCGGAACGGCAGAGGGAGATTTGTGAAAAGGTCGGAATGGACATCTCCGTCTTCCAAAAGCCTGAGTGTTCGTCGTCCAACGTGACAATCTGCTTCCAGCTCGATCTGTTCTGTCTGTTGTTGAGCAGGTGCTCCATTACCGTGAGCAGGGGCTGGTGGTGTGTAACGAAATCCCCAGGTTGCTCGACCGCGTGTTTCACGGAAGAGATCTTCGTGAGTTCCAGTGTCAACAAGATGTGGACTGATGGCTCCGTAACGATATCCACCAGATGAATGGGTGAACGTTAATGACAGCTGGGCGACGTCGGATGAGATTAACGGAGAAAAGAGGGTTTTGGGGATGAAGTTTGTCTTTTCGTTTTCTGGTCGTTGTCGAAGTGTGAATGTGTTGCCTGTTTTGATGAAAAAATCCTCGTCGAAGATTTCAATTGCATCTGCCCCCTTTTTGGACCATCGTTGGAACCGAGATTCGCGAAGCAGGTCAGATCTCCGTTTTTCTTCGAGACAACTCAGGCGGGAATCAAACTTCATCAGTCGACTGTTTATCCGATCGAGATGTTCGGCCATCTGCGTTGTCAAGTTGCACACGGTTGTTCGTAGCTCAACAAGTTGTTCGTTTATTGTGTTCACAGTTGCCTGAATATCACGTGATCCGAGAGCATTCTGAATCAGTGCCAACAAACTGGAAGCAATACTCTGAAAGACAACAGAATTTGAGGATGAAATGAAGAAGAAACAAACTCTCAATCCAACCGAGCTGTGAGATGAGACAATGTCAGAGAGGATGGACACAAGACCACACGATTCTGCAATCGCACAGCGATTTGGTAGTTCTTCCAGATCTGATGGGAAGAGACAACGAGAGATGAGAAGCGAGTTGAAAGATAAAACACTCAAGATGACATATCGAGAAAAAAAAACAACAAAACAATGATACAACAGAAAAGGGAGAAAGGATGCTCGTGAAGATCAAACCTGATTCCAAAAATGTCCGAATCTCAGAAAGAATCGGCAAAGTCTCTTTTTCACAATAATTCCGAAGCGATGAACAATATCCCCGAATCACTTCTTCCTGCATCCATACATAGAATAGATGATAGAAAAGAGGAAATAAGGACATTCATGAAGAATACAGAGGAAGAAAGAGAAAAAAAAGAAGAGAGAGGACGGGTTGAGGTGAGGACACACAATTTCAGACAATGTTGGTTCCAATGAAGGTAGGGGATCACAATGAAGAGGTGTAGAAGCAGATTGAACTGGCTGAGTGCACAAGGAATGTAACATGAGACCGATCAATACCCATAACTTGCTTCATCGCTTTCTGACATCACCGAAGCGGATTTCGGCCTGAAGGGTTTTGAAATGGGTACATACACCTTTTTAGGGTCACCAGAATTGTCATCACTGGAAGAAAAGTTCAGAAAACGGGGATGAAAGAAAGATGACGCGAAACCTATTCAAGAACAGAAAACGACAGGTTTGACAAAAGTGTGGCAAATCTCGTGCCCAGATAAAACAAGACAAATAGAAGAACACAATTCTGAAACCTGAAAAGAACACAACTGATTGATAGTCTCAGTGGATGGAAAGAAGAGATCGAATGAGCGAAAATGATATGGATTCGTTCATCCAACCGTCGCGAGTGGAAAATCACACCCGACGAACCTCGAGCGAGCATCCTCCAAACTCAACCTTCTGACGAACCACAATCGGAAGGATTGCCGAATACTCAACGAGCACACCACCCCTCGACGAGAGAGCCGCTGTCGAGCCTGACCTTCGTCCGACAATGAAACGACAATTGTTCAGTTTGACTCGAGTGAGAGCAGACACGGCGACAATGTGGAGAGACGAGGACGATGATGTGTTTGTCGAGCGAGTGAACTGGGAGTTGGAGAGTGTGACTTGGGGTGACGATGTGCAAGCGACGACAACGCTCAGAACGGAATTGCGACGACCAGTGCCCAAAACAGCGCATTCTGCAAATGAGCATCCATACAACAAGAAGGCCTTCTGGGCAGACGAGACAGACACAAGTTTTCGTTCGTGCAGTGTCACGCCTTCTTCTCCAACAACGGTTCGGCTGAACGAGCTGTCGGACAGTTCGAAGTGCGACGATGGAGACGACGAGTTGAACACGATCAGAGGAGAGTCGCGGCTTCGAGTGTTCTTCACTGTCCATCCAAACAGAGACATCAGTAGCTCTTTCGATCTGCTCTCTCCCTTCACAAGCGTCACGTTCGTTCCCAACACAACGCTTTCGATAGCAACATCAGACATCGTGAGTCCACCTCGTGTTTGATCCACCAATCCCAATCCAACTTTCGCAGAGCTTTCTTGAGACAGATGAACGGACGAAATTGTGACTGTGCCCCATCCCCAGATGATCGCAACAGGAGGAGTTGATTTGAGATTGGAGAGAGACGGCATGACAATCATGACTGAATCAATCGCCACTCGCCCTCCATCCACATTCACAATCCCTTTCCCGTCTTCCCAGCCTTCCTCTCCCCACACACTCGATTCCAAGGACACTTTCACGACACTTCGAGTGTCTGGTTCTGCGCTGATTTTCAGCGAATCCTCGTTCACCCAGATCTTGTCGACGAGCAGTCCTTCCCCAACCACCATCAGAACAATCTCCTCGTCTCCTTCTTTTTCAGTCAATCCCACAATCCATCCCAAATTCAGTGTTGAGCACGGCTCGTCCCAACCACCACATTCTGAGGGGTCAGCAGTCCCTGTCCTGTCAACAATGATCTCCCCTTGAAAAGTGCCTTTCTTCTTCACGAGGAACCAACCAGTGGATCTCTCCCCCGCTCCAAAGACCAGGTGAGCTCGCAACTCAAGATCGAACTGGATCGAGGCAAGTGACGATACGGGAAGCGTGAGAGAGATTTCGGTTTCTGTCCACGTTGATGGTGCGACTGAAGACGGTGAGATTTGGATAAAGCTTCCTTCTCCTTCTGGTGTGATTTCATAGATTTCTAGCAAGAGTCCACACGGAATCAGTGTTGTTCCCACAATTGAAAGTGCTATCTCTTCCGTTTTCTTGTTCAGCGTGCTTTTGCTGCTCGTTGAGAGTGTTGGGACGAAGAAGGGCGACGATGGGTTCACAACTGACGATGACAGTGCACAGTCGTTCAGCGAGATCCACGCGGAAGGACTGGCTGGACTGCCATCTCCTCCACTCAGACTGTTCACATCAATGTTGCCTTGGCCAGAGCAGTGGATGTTGTGGCTGAGAGAGGGGAAGGCAGCGACGTTGGGAGAGTTGCGTTGGAAGGATGTGTCTGTGATTGTCACGTTTCCTCCACTCATTCTGATTGCTCCCTGTTGAAGATCGGTCAGTTTCATCGATTGAATTGTCAGATTTGATTGGTCGATCCGAATCATACCACTCGACCAGTCGCACAATTCCTCCTGTTCAGTCACTTGTCCTGATCCAACAATCGACCCGCTGATCAGAGAGACAGTCGACTCTTCAGCGAAGATGAAAACGAACGAAGAATCTGTTGACTCAATCACAACGTTCGTTGAGTCGATTTGGAGCATCGTTGACGACGACACGACGATGAGAGGAGACCCCGCCTGCAAAGCGGACGAAGGAATTCTGAGTGTTCCGATCAGGTTATCCGCATTGGTGATGACCATCAACGTTTGAGTGGAAATGGTGATTGGAGACGACAGCATCACCGATTCGATGATTTGAAAAACGATTCCATTCGGAGCAATGTCTTCTACAATCCACCAAGCGACGTCGATCGACGAGCAAGGCTGGGCATAGTCTCCACAGTCCGGGTTGGTTTCTGAATTATCCGTATTCACGTTGAGGGTGAGTGGATCAGGTTTGTTTGGTGTTTTGAATGACACAGTTCCTCGCAGCAGGATGATGTCTTGTGAATCGCCAACACGAGTGATTGATTGAATTGCGTACGTTGTGCCGTAAGCAAGACCATTCACTCTTCCGAGAAGAAGAAGAGGCGAGCGTGCCTTTGTTTCTTCGGTGAACAAGATCACGATCGATCGGCCAGATGTGAGTGTCACTTTGTAATCTGCATCCAGCTGCAGATCGTAGCCGGACAAGACAAGATTCATCGCTGTGTTGACTACGTTGAGTTGGACAGAGGCAGAGTTCACAATTGGTGGGCTGGGAACACGAACCTTTATTCCGGAATCGACGAGAAGGGTGCTTGTCTCGCCTGGTTTGATGCAAACAGTATACTCCATTTCGAATTCCAGATGCGTCGTGTCCTGAACTGCTGCAACAAGGAAGTCTGCTTCACATCGTGTCTGACTGAGAACTCGAATAGACGAGTCATGCCGCCAATAGTTATTTCCAGATGACACCCAAACTGGGCCGACCGTGTCAGTCAGTGCTCGCGCTTCGAAGACAATCGTAATTTTTGATTTTGCTCCGTTCAGACCGGCATCGGACTTCGAGACGAGGCGTGCGGGTTCAATCGGTGTGGAGAAGGAGCAGGCATCTGTTTCGATGAGAACAGGTTGGGTTCCAGTCTCCATCCAGTCCGCCAAATATTTGTGGCCATATTTCAAATCTGCATCCTCAGTCGGATAGAGCGAGAGTGTGATGGAGTGCTTTGGCTGCGAAGTGGCTGTGAAGGACAATGGGACGATGTGAATAGAATTCGAAGACGAGTCGAGTGGTGTGCCTTGCAGTTCGAGTGTGTATTTTGCTCCGTTTGTCAGTGCGAGCGTGGAGATTGTCAAAGTGGAGGAGTTCAGTCCAACTGCATCGCTTGACTCAACCTTCACTAGTCGAGCTGGTTCTGATGCAATGATGATCGTGATTACTTCGAAGAACAGCTCAGTTGTGTCGCCTCCTTTCCGAAACGAGCTCACCGCGTATGTCTTCCCATATTCCAGCTCTGCAGAATCGGATGGATACAGCAATGCCGATCCTCTCCATCCTGCCAACGTGGCGTTGTATTTCATCTCAACTGTGTGTTTCAGAGTCCCAGCAATGCTCAGTCCAACTCTGTATGTTGATGTTGTGTCCAACGATCTTCCAGTCATCTCCAGATTCAGTTTCTTCATCAGAGCATCGTAGTGCAATGGATAGAACCAGATGAGACACGGAGGTTGTGTTGCAATGGTGAAGGTGAGCCCGTCTTCACAAAGCATCGATGCCAGCGCAGAGTTTGTCACTTCAGTCACTTCGTATGTTGTGTCGTACTCGAGTTCGATGTCTGTGGACGATTGGAAAGTGAGAGAAGCAACTCCTGTTCCACTTTCAGCGGTTGTGAACGTCATGTCAACCTTTTTCGTTGTGGCTGCTCCAGATTTCTTCAGTTTGAGCGTGTATGTCTCTCCTACTGACATTTTGCGTCCAGACGATGAGAACGTCGCTTTCAGTCCCTTGTCAGCCCAACCTGTGCATTTGATCTCTGTCAAGCGAGTTGGTTCTGTTGGTGTCGTCAGAGTGATGTATTCAGTGTCATAGATGAGTGGGTCCACTCCTCGTTTGAATCCATCCACGGTGTACGTCAACCCAAACTCCAGCTGTCCATCTCGTTCAGCGGCGATTGTCTTTGTCGGGAACAAGACTGCGGTGTGAGGAGGGAGGAGTCCATTTGCGTCTGTCTTCAATTTGATAGTTTTCGTGTGAGACAGGACTTCAGCAGTGGCTGTTGACTTCAAAACAATCGAATACTCAGTCGATGACTTCAGGCAGCGCGATTCGAACGTGACAGTGATCGTTTTCTTCTTCGCGTCGGAGAATGTCCCATCACACGACAGTTTGACAAGACGTTCGGGTTCGGTTGGAGTGGAGAAGGAGCAGGCTGCTAACTCGAATAGAACAGGAGTGGCATCAGCATTAATCCAATTCATCGAATAAGTGTGGCCATATTTCAACTCGGCTTCATCAGTCGGATACAGCGAGAGAACGAAGGTGTAGGTCGTTTGCGATGTGGCTCTGAAGGACAAAGGGACGATGTGAGCAGAATTTAAAGACGAGTCGAGTGGTGTGCCGGTTAGTTGGAGGTTGCATTCTGCTCCGTTTGTCAGTGCGAGTGTGAAGAGCGTCACAGTCGTCGAGTTCAGGCCGAGTGCATCGTGTGACTCAACCTTCACCAGTCGAGCTGGTTCTGGTGTAATGTTGATCGTGTTTGTTTCGAAGAACAGCTCAGTTGAGTCGACTCCTTTCTTAAACGAGCTCACCTCGTATGTCTTCCCATATTCCAGCTGAGCCGAACTTGATGGATACAGTATCGCTGAACCTTCCCATAATCCTGAACTGCTGTTCATTCCCATCTCAATCGTGTGCTTCAGAGCGCCGGAGATGCTGAGCCCAACTTTGTATTTCGAATTTGTATCCAGAGCTCGCCCAGACATCGAGAAAAAGACAGTTTTCACCTGTGAATCGTTCGCCTTCAAGATGAACGTGACAAGACGAGACGGTTCAACCTTCGTTGTGAACGAGACACCTGGAGCTGCGAACTGCTCGACTCCCTTTGAGTATGCAATCACTGCGTATGTCGTGTTGTATGTCATGTTTCCAGTTCCAGACGATGTGTAAAGAACAGCGTCGAATGAAGCGGTATTCGACGAGAACACAACAGAAACTGACTGGTTGTTCGAGTTTGTGCCGTTCTTCGAGAGGACGAGAGTGTATGTTCCTTCCAGTCCCACTCCGTTCAGCTTCACATTCATTTTCTTGTCCTTCTCAGAATATGAGATTGTTCCAAGTGTCATCGATGTGGTGACGATGTCGAGCGGAAGTGAAGATGTGAACGACACAGTTGTCTTCGCAAGTGACGCCGTGTCGACGACATACTCGGTTAATGGTGTCTGGAGCAGGCCGTTTGCACCGATTGAGACAGTGCACGACCCAACGTTCGACGCCAACGATGGGAACGAGATCACTCGCTTGATCAACGGAGCTTCTTGCACAGTCGGAGTTCTGGTGGCTCCCATGTTAGACAGAACAACAAGCAACGTGCCAGACACTGCTGAGGTGAGTCGAACTTCAATTGTGGCAGACGAGCCGCTGATTGTTGCTTTGATCGATGTGATGGTCGTTGTGAGAGTGGGATTTGGGAGGAGCGAGCTGGACGCGATTGGTTCCACTCGATTTCCCGAATCAGTCGAATTTGAATCGCAATTCACAAAAGTTGACGAGCTGGCAGTGGCGCTTCCCCCTGAAAAATACACATCATGTCCTTTAGTCAGGGCAGACGTGCATGCCCTAAACTGCACTGAATCCAACATAACAGACGTGCATGTCCAGAATGCTATCCCTCCACCGCCAAAATACCCTTCTGCGTCTGTTTGGGCGCAGTTTTGGAAGAGGCAGTTCGAGATCCCGCCGCCCGACGAGGCCTGATTCCACGTGGCGACATATAAACCTCCAGCATACGAAGATGCACTTGAATCGATGATCACACAGGAAGATATGATCAGAGAGACTGCGGCTGATAAGCCAAAACGCAACGAGCCGCTGTAGCCCGCATCTGATGAACAAGATGCGAATGTCGATGACAAGATTTGAACAGTGTTGACTGAGCCGGACGGAAGACCGAAAAAGATTGCTCCTCCCGAGCTGGATGCAGTGCAGGTATCAAAAGCGCATTTATCGACGGAGAGGGACAAATTATTGGTGTTTGAATGGATCGCCCCGCCATACGAAGTGGCTGAACACTTTTTGAAGGTGCACAGCGTGAATGAACAGTCTGAACCTTGAGGGATAGTATATTGGGTGCGATGGTAAATGTTTGTATTTGAGGATGTGCAATGCTGGAATGAGGTGTTGGAACTTAGCATGTTGGTGCACTTGTTTAAGTCTGTTATAGCGGTTCCAGAGAGGTGGTTTGTGCTATGGGAAATTTGTGACGAAACAAGTCGTTGTGAGAGGGGTGATTGGGCAGATTGTGAGAATGCGTTCTGAACCGTTGAACTGGTTGCGTTCAACAATGTTGTAGACGAAAGATAAGTTTCAAAACTCATTGATAAGACGTGTAGCAGCGGGAGGTCTGGCATAAGTGGAATTGATAGTTCAAGAAGCGGTCCTGTTCCCCTCAAGAGGTGTGCCGAAGTGAAGTCGAGGTTTACACCTGATACAGTGACTATAATGTCTTCCAATGCTTCTTCTTGTCGTGCATTTCTGGCAATTTGATCAGGGAATGTTTCAATGGGCTGTTTTGATTGAGATACAAATGGAAGCAGTGATGGATGATTCGCGGATCGATGAGAGCTTTCGACGATTATTATCGAGCTTCCAATGATTGTTGAGCAAGACAAAATTATGAACGGTGAATATTCCAAATTTGACACGATCCTGCAATTGGTAACGAGAAGATCTGTGGAATCGATTGTGGCAACGACTGTTTTTCGATGCTCACAGTCGAATACAAAGGATCGAAAAATGATTGTCGAGTTGTGGAATATGAACAACGTTTTGGGAGAATGGCCTTCGTCGTGGTTGGGATTTGAAGTCGAAGATGGCTGAACGTGAGACGATTCGGAAAATGTGTAAATCTCATTGAAATGATGCAAATAATATATGAGCGTGGAAAAAAATCAAATTTTACTGAATTCAGATTTAGTTGTTGAGTACACATAAGAAAGGTGAATTTATAGATTTCAAGCCTGATCGCGCATGAAATGGCCTTTCTAAGATCAGCACATTTTTGCACACTTTTTATTGCAAAACAAGTTCAAAGACAGGGAAAGGATGGAAAACAACAAAAAAAGAGGTCTCTATGTGAAACAATGGACAAAATACATCCATTAAAGAGAAAAATTGAAAAAACGTGAGATTTCAGAGTTGATCGTGACAACTTCTATGTTTTTATGAAATTGAAAAAAGTTCAGAAATGATGTATTTAGGGATGATAAACGAAGAAAGATAATTTTTTAGGAGAATTACTGCGTCAGTACGATTTTGTGACGCGAGGATTATTTCATTGAGAACTACACAAATTTTGACGAATGGCAGATTTTCGGGTTCTCTCCGATCAAAGTCAGTGATTGTGAGATCATTGAACAATCTGAGATATGATACAGTCCTTCTGGAATGGATAGATGTGCCTGAGATGGAGGAGGAACGGGTGAGAACGTTCGAATTGACTGAGACAGGAACTGAGACAATTCACAAGCCTGGGGCTTTGGAGTGATGGAGTGACATAGCTGAAAGTGAAGATACGAGAAGATGACGGGGATCAATTCAGTCATTCCGGCTTCCGGTATTTGGTTCTTAAAAAAAACAAGAAAGGGGTGATCAATGAGAACGAGCTTTCAATTCCATTTCTATTTATCATTCTTCAATCAAACAGCAGGAAAGGCCAGTAATTATTGAACAAGTGATGCTAAAATGAAAATAAAGCAATCGTTAATGAGTTCAGATTGAGTTCAATCCATAATTTCAACTTGAGTCCGGTTGACCAGTCTCCACACCGTCTTCAGCAGGAAGAAATTGAAATTGAGGAACAAACAACCATCTCGTGTGATCATATCAATGTCACTCACTGCTCTAATTGTTTATTTTTCTAAAATTCGCGGACAAATTGAGATCAACCCTTTCTTTGAAAAAAATGAGAACCAAATACCGGAAGCCGGAATGACTGTTGCATCCAGATGTGTAATAGTCCCCTCATCAGGCCGTACATGTTCATCAGGCCGTACAACAACGATTTCTTGCTGATTTATATTTTTATCATTTCATTAATCGAGTTATTGGTAATATGTGACTTTTTGGATGATTTGTTTGGATCAATGGGTTCATTTTCAAATCAAATGCTGAATGCACAAACATCAACAATCTCAGAGTTTGTTAGGCGCATCAACATTGAGTCTCAAGACCTCCCTCCCCGCTAATTCAACAGATGTGTCTTTGTATGTCTGAAATTCAGCTCTCCTTCCATGATCTCCTCTGTGAAGTTTTTACCATGAATATGCCGTTTCTCATCAATTTCTCTCATATTTTAAACTTTTTTGATAAAATCTTGATTTCTAGCTGGTCCATCAATACGGAACAAGTTGCTTCCAACCATCCGTTCACAACCCAACTTTCGAACCTCGTCCTGTATCCGATCCAACCACTCCCCGACCTTGTTCGAAGTTGATTGACCACACACCCGCCACTCTCTTCGCCTCACTCGTGGTTGCACAGCAAGGACAAGCAAAACGTCAAATTGGTTGTGCTTCGAATTTGGAGGCCATACAAACGGAATGACTCATCACAAATGGATTTTCAGAGATTGTTCTTTTTGTTTTTGACGATGCTGGCCAAGTCGGGACGACAGATCAATCCCAACTTCATCCGAATCTCCCATCATCCGATGAAGGACAGTGACGAACCCTCCCTCCCTTACAAACACGATCTGGTCGCCCTTCAATGGATAATCCACAGTCATTCCGCGTCTCGCCACGGATCACGTTCGATCTCTCAAGCTGAGTGCACAGCAGGACAGTTGATGACCACTTGATGAAGATCTCCATCGATCCCCACCCAACATCCACTCTCGTCTCCAGCCATTCGAACTTCATTTTTTCCACTCCCTTGTCATTTTCAGTCTTTTAACCAGTTTTCCACCATCTTATGGTTGATCCCTACCCCAGTGTTTCATTTCAAGATTTTTTAGTTGGTTTCAATCATTGTTTTCGCAAAGGGAAGGATGAGGTGGATAAAAAAATGAATGGATTGATCAGTCGATAACTTTGCCTAGAAGTGAACAATTTGAGATTCGACATCTGTTTTGTCACGTGTAATGTTCGATTGTTCATCTATATCCTTGGTACTACTTGATGAACAAGTACGGGTTGATTTTAGGACTATAATTCTTTTTACGAGACGATTCTTTGGAAATAAAGTGAAACGAGAATGGCACACCGAGAGTCAGTAGGGGACACACTATCGAGATGTCTGGACGAGAGAAGAAAGAGGACGGCTTTTGGAGCGATGTGATCGTGTAGATCTAACCCATTGATAGAATCTAGTCCAAGATCAGACAGATATTTTTGAGACAAATATCATTGTCTTTTCTGCAAGATCTCAATCTGGTTTGGCTCAGGTACTGAACTGTCTGAACAAGAAATGGTCGATGATTCGACACAAATACAATTAAAGGGCTCGATCTATTTGCTAAACAATCCCGAATTCGTTTCCATTGATTCTAGAACATGATACTTTCCACATTCATCTTGTGGAGTGTTTTTCATACCAATGCATGTTATTGCATTTCAAACAAACCTCGTATACTCGACAAGATCATCTCAAACCAAATTCCCCTTCACGAACAGAAAATTGTACCGAGTCATGGGGAACTCTATCTCCAACAGGATTTGATCCCTGTGAAGGAAGGAGAAAACAAACCGATCCGAAATATGACTAGCGAAAGCGAATCGACCAAAACGAATCATCTCAAACAGGATACCATCGCAAAGATTAAAGATATCTTCCCCTCCGAAGAGACAATGTCTAATCAACTCGGAACTGATCCGATCCTGACAGTTGACATTCAACCCGGGAGTGGCCAGAATCACGCTTGGATCACAATCTCAGGCCCAGACATCAATGAAGGGATATACACTGTGACTTTGGAAGGAATCACTGGATTCTCGTTTGAAGTGACGTTCTCCGGTGCAACAGGTCCGAATGGGCACCCTCTCTCGGAACCATCACCACTTCGGCTCTTTGGAGACGGAAGCTCACTCACATTCGAAGCACAATACAAAATAGCCTCAATCGTCAACAGAGAGTCCCAAGTGCCCCTCGATCTCAATGGAGAAAGTCCCGCATTCGTAACTCCTGGCCCGTCAGCCAGAATCGTCGAGATGGGACAGGCGGAGTTGATTGGAGATCAGAAAGATGAAATTTCGATATCTCTAACTGGAGCCCTTTTGCCATACACCGAATATTTCATCGAGACTGATCCTCCTTGTTTGGTGGATGGACAAAAATTGTCTGCTCTCTTCGACGATCAGACAGGAACGATGGTTGCCAAAGTGTACTCAACAACTGAAAGTGAAGTCCTTCTCCAATACAACCAAAAATATGACGTTGTAAACATCCTCGACCAGAACGACAAGCCCATCTTGTTCGACTGTCTGTCCTTCACTGTCCCTCCGTCGCCCATCCGATTCACATCCCTCTCCGTCGAGCTGAGTGCGGAAAAGAGCCAGGCTCTCGTTACCCTGGCGGGAGTGAACATTCCTGCCACTCCCATTCTGTACCTCAACCTGAAAAACCCAAAAACAAACTGGAAACGTGGCTTCATTGCGTCATACGGAACCGGACCCCCCCTCCTCGCGTCTGTCCCTGCTGGTCAGGGCGAATGGATGTATGGTGTCGGGTTCAACACATCATACGAGATTGTGTCGATTGCATCGGAGGATAATCAGACAACAGCCGTTGTGAAGACTGGACTCAAAGTGGATGTCCCAGCTGCTCCGATTGTCAATCTCGTACAGATGGCGAATTCCACAAGTTACCTCCAATTCAAGATCAACATGATCGGCTCAAGCCTCCCAAAGAGTGGCGTGTACACCATGACTCTTAACACGTCAGCAAAAGTCCCAATCACTTTTGCGGATGGAGCAGGCTCCTCGGATTGGATGAAAGATGGCGATTACGGATTGCACTTCGCGACATCCTACCAAATCACAATGCTCGCAAATGGTAACGATCGGGTCCTCGTCAATCAGGGAGTGATCAACACCCCTGCCGGCCCGTCACTCTCCTCGATTGACCCTGTGTCATTCAAGAGTGGAGATCTGGACACTGTTGTTATCACCTTGCGCGGCTCCTGGGTTCCTATCGCAGCTGATGTTCCTTCGTATGACCTTGTCGTCCAAACTGGGACAGACCCCGAAGTCACAATTCCTGTCTCGTTCAGCACTCTCTACGTCGGAAGCGGAGAAGCGAAAGTCTTCAATCCGTCCAATTTGAAGTATAACACCGAATACACTGTTGTCAGCCTGACCAGCGATGTTATTCCTGTTCGAATTTACTCGACTGTGACTTTCAAAACTCCAGTTGGTCCAGTTCGCATCCTCTCAGCCAAATGCAATCTCGACGCAGCATCTGGAAAGTCTGCCGAGGTCGTTCTCGCTGGTGATTCGTTCCCCGCAAAGACTTCCTTCAAATTGACCGTGTTCGAGTTGGACAGTTCTTCAGCCAAAGTCGGAGATTCGTTTGAACTGTCCTCCTCTTTTCTCGAAGATGGGTCGGCGTCGTCGCACACTCTCTCGCATCTCATCTACGGCGAGTCAAGTCCGAAACTGAAGTATAACACATCATACCTGATCACCGATCTTCAGGTTTCAGGAAGAACCACAATCGTGAGCAGTGATGTGACGTTCGATGTCCCTCCTGAGCCCGGCAGGATCTTGTCTTCATCACCTGCTCTGAACGGTGCAAAATCACAAGTCGACGTCACTTTGAATGGAGTCAAACTCACAGACATTGCACTGAATGTGACGTTGAAACATTCAACAACAGGTCGATCCTTCATATCGGAACTGTCATTCATCGATTCACAAGCATGTTCGGTGTCATTCCCTGCTGCTCAGACAGAAGATGAAACACACCTCCAATTTGGACAAACATATCTGGTGATGTCAATTGCCTCAGCAGATGGCACCAACACTTTCTATTTCAATGATGGCTTGTCTATTGAAGTTCCTCCCGCCCCAATCGTCACCACAATCACTCCCACACTCTCTCCAAACTGCACACACTTCGAATTGTCGTTCAGTGGGCTGACTCTCCCATCAAATGTTGCTTACACATTGTATCTCGACCCAAGCGGTGATCTTCCGATCACATTTTCGAATGGACATGGCA
Organism: Blattamonas nauphoetae; assembly: GCA_033064195.1. Lineage (NCBI taxonomy): Eukaryota > Preaxostyla > Oxymonadida > Blattamonas > Blattamonas nauphoetae. The sequence continues at coordinate 32,396 of JARBJD010000290.1, forward strand.
CCTCGGGTTGGTTGAAAGATGGCGATTGCGGATTGCACTTCGGTACCCTCCTTCCAAAACCCGTCACTTTCCAAAACCCGTCACACTTTTGACGGGTCATCTTTTTGTTGTTTCCACCTCTCATTTTCATCTCAAAATTGTTTTATTCAACTTTTTTGAAATGAAATCAATTGAAAACAAATCGAGAAAAAGTCAACATAGTGATCAACCCTGAATTTTGTTGTGGGTGATCCTCCTCGACCAGTCATCGTACAGACCTCTCGTTTTCACTGAATCGAATGTTTTGGTGGAATTGAAGCTTTTCTGCCATTTTCATTCTTTTCTGAACAACTCTTAATTCTCATCTTTTCTAAAAACTCATGTTTTCGACAGTTTTCACACAAATTTGGCATCTATCTAAACTTTTTGAAGAAATTATCATTTGACCAAGAGAATGATGCTCTCCGAATGATTTTTACAAAAATTTGTGACAAGTGAAGAAGTTGTAGTGACGGAAAGGTTGCATTTTTGATCGTTGGGCGCAAAATGATGAAATGACGGAAATGTCTGTTGCATAAACAAGATTGAAAATGACAGAAAAGCTTCAATTCCACCAAAACATTCAATTCAGTGAAAACGAGAGGTCTGTACGATGACTGGTCGAGGAGGATCACCCACAACAAAATTCAGGGTTGATCACCTTGACCAGAACAAGGAGGTATTACTATGTTGACTTTTTTCTCGATTTGTTTTCAATTGATTTCATTTCAAAAAAAAGTTGAATAAAAACAATTTTGAGATGAAAATGAGAGGTGGAAACAACAAAAAGATGACCCGTCAAAAGTGTGACGGGTTTTGGAAAGTGACGGGTTTTGGAAGGAGGGTACATCCTACTCCATCGTGAAGCTTGCAAAAGGTAACGATCAGATCATCGTCAACCAGAAACAGTTCACAACCCCTCCCGGCCCGTCACTCACCTCGATTGATCCAGTGTCACTCAAGAGTGGAGATCTCGACACTGTTGTTCTCACTCTGAATGGTCAACGAATGCCTGTTGCTACATTTGTTTCAGATTTCAAACTCACTGTCGTCGAAACTGGAACAAACGCGGAAATCCCGATTCCTGTCTCGTTCAGCACGGACACCCTCGGAAGCGGAGAAGCCAAAGCATACAGCCCGTCGACGTTGAAGTATGACACCGATTACACTGTTCTCAGACTGAAGAGCACAGTTATTCCTGTATCAATTCCCTCGACTGTGACTTTCAAAACTCCAGCTGCCCCAGTTCGTATCCTCTCAGTTAAATGCAATCTCGACGCGGCATCTGGGAAAGCAGCCGAGGTCGTTCTCACCGGAGTAGCTCTCCCTCAATCGACTTCGTTCATTCTGAATGTTTACGAGTTGGACAGTTCTTCAGCCAAAGTTGGAGATGCATTTGAACTGTCCTCTTCATTTCTCGCAGATGGCCAAACATCGTCGCACACTCTCTCGCATCTCATCTACGGCGAGTCAAGTCCGAAACTGAAGTATAACACATCATACCTGATCACCGATCTTCAGGTTTCAGGAAGAACCACAATCGTGAGCAGTGATGTGACGTTCGATGTCCCTCCTGAGCCCGGCAGGATCTTGTCTTCATCACCTGCTCTGAACGGTGCAAAATCACAAGTCGACGTCACTTTGAATGGAGTCAAACTCACAGACATTGCACTGAATGTGACGTTGAAACATTCAACAACAGGTCGATCCTTCATATCGGAACTGTCATTCATCGATTCACAAGCATGTTCGGTGTCATTCCCTGCTGCTCAGACAGAAGATGAAACACACCTCCAATTTGGACAAACATATCTGGTGATGTCAATTGCCTCAGCAGATGGCACCAACACTTTCTATTTCAATGATGGCTTGTCTATTGAAGTTCCTCCCGCCCCAATCGTCACCACAATCACTCCCACACTCTCTCCAAACTGCACACACTTCGAATTGTCGTTCAGTGGGCTGACTCTCCCATCAAATGTTGCTTACACATTGTATCTCGACCCAAGCGGTGATCTTCCGATCACATTTTCGAATGGACATGGCACCTCGGGTTGGTTGAAAGATGGCGATTGCGGATTGCACTTCGGTACCCTCCTTCCAAAACCCGTCACTTTCCAAAACCCGTCACACTTTTGACGGGTCATCTTTTTGTTGTTTCCACCTCTCATTTTCATCTCAAAATTGTTTTTATTCAACTTTTTTTTGAAATGAAATCAATTGAAAACAAATCGAGAAAAAAGTCAACATAGTAATACCTCCTTGTTCTGGTCAAGGTGATCAACCCTGAATTTTGTTGTGGGTGATCCTCCTCGACCAGTCATCGTACAGACCTCTCGTTTTCACTGAATCGAATGTTTTGGTGGAATTGAAGCTTTTCTGCCATTTTCATTCTTTTCTGAACAACTCTTAATTCTCATCTTTTTCTAAAAACTCATGTTTTCGACAGTTTTCACACAAATTTGGCATCTATCTAAACTTTTTTGAAGAAATTATCATTTGACCAAGAGAATGATGCTCTCCGAATGATTTTTACAAAAATTTGTGACAAGTGAAGAAGTTGTAGTGACGGAAAGGTTGCATTTTGATCGTTGGGCGCAAAATGATGAAATGACGGAAATGTCTGTTGCATAAACAAGATTGAAAATGACAGAAAAGCTTCAATTCCACCAAAACATTCAATTCAGTGAAAACGAGAGGTTCGACTGGTCGAGGAGGATCACCCACAACAAAATTCAGGGTTGATCACCTTGACCAGAACAAGGAGGTATTACTATGTTGACTTTTTTCTCGATTTGTTTTCAATTGATTTCATTTCAAAAAAAAGTTGAATAAAAACAATTTTGAGATGAAAATGAGAGGTGGAAACAACAAAAAGATGACCCGTCAAAAGTGTGACGGGTTTTGGAAAGTGACGGGTTTTGGAAGGAGGGTACATCCTACTCCATCGTGAAGCTTGCAAAAGGTAACGATCAGATCATCGTCAACCAGAAACAGTTCACAACCCCTCCCGGCCCGTCACTCACCTCGATTGATCCAGTGTCACTCAAGAGTGGAGATCTCGACACTGTTGTTCTCACTCTGAATGGTCAACGAATGCCTGTTGCTACATTTGTTTCAGATTTCAAACTCACTGTCGTCGAAACTGGAACAAACGCGGAAATCCCGATTCCTGTCTCGTTCAGCACGGACACCCTCGGAAGCGGAGAAGCCAAAGCATACAGCCCGTCGACGTTGAAGTATGACACCGATTACACTGTTCTCAGACTGAAGAGCACAGTTATTCCTGTATCAATTCCCTCGACTGTGACTTTCAAAACTCCAGCTGCCCCAGTTCGTATCCTCTCAGTTAAATGCAATCTCGACGCGGCATCTGGGAAAGCAGCCGAGGTCGTTCTCACCGGAGTAGCTCTCCCTCAATCGACTTCGTTCATTCTGAATGTTTACGAGTTGGACAGTTCTTCAGCCAAAGTTGGAGATGCATTTGAACTGTCCTCTTCATTTCTCGCAGATGGCCAAACATCGTCGCACACTCTCTCGCATCTCATCTACGGCGAGTCAAGTCCGAAACTGAAGTATAACACATCATACCTGATCACCGATCTTCAGGTTTCAGGAAGAACCACAATCGTGAGCAGTGATGTGACGTTCGATGTCCCTCCTGAGCCTGCTCGACTAACTAAGATCGATTTCTCAGTGGATGATTCTATTATCACTTCAACCCTCGTCCTCTCGTCTCTTCAACTCCTCGCTGGCCAGACGTACGTCGTTTATCTCTCAGGAACACCAATCCAGCCGTCCACCTCGAAGGGTAGGTCTAGGCTCAGATCTAGAAAAGTCTAGGCGCAGATCTGCAGATCGGTCTAGGCGCAGATCTGAAAGTCTACACGCAGATCCGTCATTCTTAGCCTTGCTTTTGCTTCCATATCACATTTTCGACATCCAACATCTAAATTTCGATATCATTTCTTCTTTTTCGTTCACTTCTCACCTTATCCCGTTTTTTAGACTGTTCTCACAATGTTCAAACACACCTTGGGTTGATCAAGGTGGAATCTGTCATCTGAAGCAATTTGATCAATCACGTTGGTTTTTCGTGACGTGTAAGAAGGCTGGAAATGAACGAACAACTTAGAGGTGTCTGGTCTCATCCATTGGAACAGTGGATGCGGAGAGAGGTGATTGAGAGGAGGGAGAAGGCATAGTGGGAAAATAGAGCGTGATGATGAGAGTAGGAGGTGATGAGAATGGATTTTATGCCACTGGGAGGGAGGATAGACGAAGAGAATCCGGATGAAGGGAGAATTGATGATGGTTGTGAAAGATGGCATACTCGTCAATCGGTTGGTCATAGTCAGCCGGAATCGAGCGACGCTCTCATTTTCTGTTCCCTTCTTCACTTGTTTCTTCTTCTCTCTTCTTATCTTTCTGTTTTTCTTCCATGCTTTGTCCTGACTTCTTCTGAATCAGAATGGGATCTACTAACGGTTTGATTCGCGTTTGCAGACTCCACGTTACTGTGCGGATGATCCGAATAACAATAATTTGGTACACCAACGGAATTTGGCGAAACTGAGAAAAACATAGATCAAAGGCTGACAGAACCTGACGAAGACAACAAAAAGCACATAGAATGAAAAGTGGTCTTTGTTGACGATTCTAAGTGCATACACTGATATTTGCCTCGTATCTTCGTATTTGCTATTCAAGAATGCAGTCTCAACAGGGGCGATGTTGGTCGAACGTCCGCAAACAAGAATGATTGTCCAACATGTCCTGCTCCATTTTTCCTCCAAGACCACTCGGGGATCGTACTGATTGGAGTGGAACTGTGATCTTGATGGTGATGATTGTTGTAGTCCAAGAGCGAGAACGAACAGAAAATCTGAAGACAATTCGGAAGTAATAGACTCGTCTTGTGGTTCTTGCGATTGATAAGTTGGACGAATTCGTTGCGCATGGTGCTCTAATTGTTAACGTGGTGCTAGACGTTGTAATGGGATCACAATGTTGAGTGATGTGAAATGGACAAATTCAGGAAGGATTTTGTTCGTCGGCCGTCAGAACGGGGAGATGAATCGTGTGGGAGATGTAGATGCGAATTCGAGTGAGGATCCCCACTTAATACGGAGCGAGGTGAACAACGGTGTTTCGTGATCATCGAAGGCTCCAATGAACCAACGATGGATCTGAAGTTTCCTGATCTATGAAGACAACAGAACAGAGAGGAGATGAATAGAGGGAAGTCATACAGCGAGGAGAATGAATCGAGATCGAGACGGAAGTGATCTCCTGAAAACTATAGGTAATTTTCACACACCTTCGTCCCCTGATAATGTCCAGAAGGGAACGAATACAAAATTGAAGATTCGTGAAGGACGAGAAGAACGAGGATGAAGGGTTGGCACTTTGTGAAAAGAGTTTGAGCTGATATCGATGAAGAACCAACAAAAGGGAAGAAAAGACGAAAAAGCAAACCCACTAGTTCTTGCAATCAGTTGATATGGGAGAAAATGTGTATCAACGCACATGTCTTCGTAGACAGTGTGCTGAACGGCAAACGCATCATAGAGCTGTGGGATCGATAAGGCAGAAAATGAGAATGAAACAGGATTTATATGACATACATTTGCTAGTGAACCATCATCCAGGCGTTATTCTTCGTTGAGTCGGTGAGAAGACTTGATCAACCCAAGGTGTGTTTGAACATTGTGAGAACAGTCTAAAAAACGGGATAAGGTGAGAAGTGAACGAAAAAGAAGAAATGATATCGAAATTTAGATGTTGGATGTCGAAAATGTGATATGGAAGCAAAAGCAAGGCTAAGAATGACGGATCTGCGTGTAGACTTTCAGATCTGCGCCTAGACCGATCTGCAGATCTGCGCCTAGACTTTTCTAGATCTGAGCCTAGACTTACCCCACCTCGAACTCTGTTCACACATTGGACATTGAAGTCATCGGAGCACCATCGATCACGAAGGAGTTGACACTGTATCCCACATCGACTTTGCTGTTCAACATCGAAGTTCCTTTCCCTCCAACCGTCACCGGCGCTTCATTTGATTTTGACACCAAAATCAACACAACTTGCATCGTCACTCTGACAGGGTCGCATCTGAATCTGCAGGGACACTATCTAGTCACCCTTGACCACGGCCCAACTCTCACATTCAACTTCAATCAAACAATCAAAGCTCAGACATCAGTACTCCTGATCGGTCTGTCAGAGACACTCCAGTTCAGCGAAACATACGAAGTCACTTCCATCAAGAAAGTCGGAGATCCAAATGATATTGTCCGTCTTCCAGCACCGGTCTCTTTCACAACTTTAGCGAAGCCAACAACACTCACTGTGTACGTCGATGAGAAGACTGGAAACTCAGAGCCAACTTGTGGAGACTCGACAAAGCCGTGCACGACCGTCGACGTTGCTTGGAGCCTCGCAACAACTCTGAAGATCCCTCAAGTGAAGATGCTGATCATCAAGTCCACACTCCAATCCAAACCACTCACCATCCCATCTGGTGGCTTCCTCGTCGTCACGAAAGATGAATTTGGGAGCCCTTCACTCCGCCTCGAATCGACCGCCACGATGGGAGGAATGGAAGGAATGATTGTTGCGAAGGATGCATCACTGGAGATGGGTAAGTCTAGGCTCAGATCTGAAAAAGTCTAGACGCAGATCTGCAGATCGGTCTAGGCGCAGATCTGAAAGTCTACACGCAGATCTGTCATTACACTCGTTCTAATCGATTCTTTACCGCATTTTATTCAACAAACACCTCAATATCCACATCACTTCCACTTTTTTTGCTCATTTCTTACTTTCTGACTTTTTTACAATCTGGGTTCATCGTTGTCAAAGAGATCCTGGGTTGATCTCGGACTGTTCCTTCCCATTAACGCGTCTTTCAATGAGAGACCCTTCCAGACATTTTTCCGGAACTTTGTCGTCGGATTCACGAACATATAGCCCTCCCGACTCTCCATCTTCTCTACACCGCCAGCATTTAATTCTCCACTACCCAGACCGAAGTATGCATTCCATTTGGTCATTTCACCTCTCTTACCTGATTTCCAAGTTCATTTTCCTTGATCTCCGAGCCCATCCTCCACTATGTTCCGTCTGAAAAGTCAACTCCAGCTCCCATCGACAGCCTCGACGGACGGTGGTCACTCAGTATTCGAATCCGCTCACAACTGAGAATTTCTACTTACAGAAAAGAGGAAGAATTGAAACAGAACGTCCAGAATAGCGAAAACAGTACAATATTGTGAGAACGACCAAGAAAGGCGACGATGCGAAGGAAACAAAAGGGAAGGGGATGAAGACCAACAATTTGAGGTTGATGAGGACATCGAAGGAGAATATGAACAAACAGGAAGAGGCAGTTGAAGATGAGGTGAACAAGACGATGGAGATGCCGATGACAACCTACAAGAATTTGAGCAATCAGAACGCGAAGACAGAGATGCTGAGGAACAGTATGAAGAAATATGCGAAGATACCGGATCTTAACAGAATGCACATGGGGAAGAAAACAAGAATGATGAAGTTGTCGAAAACGATCATCTCGACGATCAAGATCCCAACACTGCCGGTCCTGAAAATGAGCAAGCTGAATCTGAACATGAAGATTTGCAGGAGGAAGATGATGTAAAAGCTGAAGAAGTGGAATATTTCGAAGAAGACCAAGTTGAAGACGAAGAAATCGAAGCAGAAGTCAAAACGCGCTCATTTGGCGCACGAACCTAAAAGAAGAATCAAACGATAAAGAAAACGAGATGCAAGAAAATGAACAAAATTATAAGGATGATGCGAAATTTGTAGAACCAGTGGATGAACAAGCAGAAACAGACGATCAATTTGAAGACAATGAACAAGTAGAAGGGACAGAATTAGAAGCAGAAAAGAAGAAGACAGCAAACACTCAGTCAAATCACGGGAGAAATTTCAAGGAGATAAATCGTCCCGGAGTTCGAAATCCAATCGGACATCCAAAGATCAAGCTCCGAATCTCGGAAATCACGCTCTTCAGAAGAAAAATTGGATTTCCTCGAAGAAACAAACCTGAAAACAAGATGGACAGGAGGAAGTGTTTGAAGACCAACAAGAATATGGAATGGAGGAAGGCAACAGCTTCGATCCTCAGTTGGACAAGAAATCAATGCATTAATGAAAAACCAACGAAAATGAAAACGAAATTGTGACAACACGAACATGTGGGGAAACAGAATGTGGAAAAGTAGGATCGGTGCGTGGTACTGATTTCGAATCCAATTCTGACGCTGAAAAGGAAGAATCAGGCGAAAAGACGAAAATGAGTAAGAAAACGACAAAGAAGTTGTGGTCGAAGAAGATGATGAGGCAAAATTGGAAGAAGGGGAAGCAACTCCAAATCAGCAATCTGGATACAAAGATGAAGATATTCGGTTCGGAATATTCTTTTCACGAATCAGAAGAAGGAGTGGACGAAAAGGAAAAAGGAGAAGAAGATGAGAAGGAAGTGGAAAACGAGGAAGCAGAGAGATTGGCAAGGGAGAAGGCTGAGGAGGAAGAAGCGGTCACGGAGAGAGATTTCAAACGCCTTCAGGATGAAGAAGAGGGAGGGCGAAATTGGAAGATGAGGAGCGCCAGAGAGAGGAAGAAGAAAGGGAAAACGAGGAAGAACGACCTCGACAAGAAGACGAGAAATTGAAGCAAAACTGGCCGAGCTTCGACGACAGGAAAGAGCACAAGAAGAACTGATGCGAGAAGAACAGGAAGCAGCACGAAGACGAAAGAAGGAGCGACATGAAGCGAAGATGGAGAAGAAAAGGAAGGAAGAGGAACAACGCGAAGCAAAACGAAAAAAGAGAAAAACCACTTGGTCCATATTCAGCCATCAAAGACAAGCAATGTCTAATCATCGACACCGCCATGTTCAGAAAGAACATCAAACAGAACATGGCAGCCGAACTGAAGAAGGAGAAAGAGTGTGGGAAACAGGAGGATGAAAAGGAACAAAGTGAGAAGAAAGTAAAGAACCAGGGAGCCATGACAATGACGAAATTAAACGTGATCCCGTTGGCCCAATGCTCGCTGATCTCGCTGGAGAATGATGGAGAGTGGGTGGTATTGGACAACATGGGAATTATGGCGATGAGCGCGATGACATACAAATACAGTTAGACAAAAACAACAACACAGCCGATCACAATCAAGATCACCGTGTTCAACTCATCGCTGGCAGATCAAGGAATCTTTGCCCAGCCGCTGCTGATAGTAGTGTTAGAAAACCGCCCGTGTTCAGAAACCCGCAACGGGTGTTGGAAAAACCGCAACCGGACGATCTTCATCATAATAAAGCTCTTTATCCATTTCTACACACTAATCTCCAATTTTCTCACCTTTTTGAAAAAAATCAATCACAAACAATCGTGAAGTGACTCAATTTAAACTGATCTTTCACGAGACTCTGAGTTGAAGTCAATATCTGTATGAGTCCCGATATTATCTCCTCCTCCGAATGTTGCATCTATTAGATTATCTCAGGTATGATTTTAAGAAAGAGACATACTTCATTGTTGACACTTGGTAATTCTCCCTTGAATCGCTGATCATCTCACTACCAATGGTCGGGTGGAGTTGAAAAACAGGTATATTTGAGAATCGAGACGAGCTTTGTGGTTGATTGACATGAATTGAGTCGTGGGCTTAGAAACACCAATTTTAGTTTGAATCATGACCCATTGATGTCAATGTCGCATTTCACAGATGTGTTTTACCTCTTCATTTTTTCCAGAAAACTTATTCATTCCTTCTGTAGAGACCATGAGAAAAACAGAATAATGCATGAATGAAGTGGCGGTTTTATCACGCTGGTTGCGGTTTTCTGACGGTTTGCGGTTTTCTAACACCACTATGAGTTTGTTCACAGACGCCGAGCCCGAGATCCTTCTCAACAACGTGACCTTCAAGAATCTGATAATGGTCGAGAAGACACAAGATTCCGGTGACACAGATCATCAAGATCGAATCGAATGGAGCGATATCATTCACCGACACAACGTTTGACGAATGAGAATATTCGAGCACAGACAATGAAAAGATCTTCATTGCAGGATCACGTCTTCACACTCAGATCAAGGCAGCGCAATGGAAAGACTCGTTCTTATCCACACAGATTAGATCTGTGCTGATGTATTCTCTGGAGCCGCCTGAGATTCGCATCCTGCTGAACGCAAGCGTGAATGAGGCAAGCACCCATCCGAACTGTGGGTCGTATCGCTTCACTTGCTCATCGCTGGATTCAGGATATCGCTTGGCAGAGACGAACGAGTTTGAGGAAGTTCAGACGCAGGCGAACTCGGAATTGCTGAAAACGATGCGAATAACACATGAAGAGGTGATTCAGTCGCATTCGGAGGCTGAAATTCGGACGATCACTCAGAAGAGCGATGCTGGGATCGATGTGAATGCAGAAGGGAAGACAGCAACACTGAAGCACATGATCTTTAAGCTGGTCCCAGCGACGACGATGGAAACATTCGTGTCTGTGGAAACTGGTGTCCTGTCGCTGGAAAAAGTGACACATTGGAACAGACACAGACACGGAGCTGGGAGATTCTCTACACTGCCTGATATGGATCAAGGAAGGGAGCACACTGATGCTGGTGGACACACCATTCAAATAGCTGAGTTTCACTCACGAGACACTCAGAACAGTGCTCTACATCGAAGCATGGGGAGTTCTGTCGACAACACAAGGCTCACCATTCATGGAAATCAACTCGAATGCGACCGGATCACTTGTGTTCCTGGAATCAGATGATTTGGAACGAGACTCGAAGCTGGAGCCTCTGACGTTTTTCTCGTGCGCAACGGAATCTGTTCTTTGGGGAGATGGACGGGCTGACAGTGAACGACGATGGGGATGATAATGATGTGTGTGGACTGGTGGAGTTGCCGTGTTCTTCGCTGGACTTTGGATTTGAACATCTGAAGAAAGAAGAGAAGACACTGGAAACAAGTTTCAAAGTGGAGACGATTCAGGAGAAGGCCAGACGAGCACAATGGACAATCTGAAGATGGAGGTTGTGGAAGGAACACGAGAAAAGGCGGTTCTGACACTGCAGCTGCATCGACAATCGCGTTCACTGTGAAGAATGAGGAAAAGCTGAAGATTGGATACAAAATCTGAACGAGCGTTCTATCAGTTTTGGAAGACAGCACATCGCCATGGCTTGCCAGAATCACCGCGAAGATCTGTGCACTGGATCCTCCCTCGGTGCGGCACTGTCATTCTTTGTGCGGAACAATCATCTTCTCTCGATGAGGGAGATCAACTCTGATTTCAATTTACTGCAACAATTTCAAAAAATGAGAGGTCACCAACACATTCTTCGTTTTCCACGTCACTTATTTTGATATTAGATGTTTTATAGTGAAAAATTGAGACAATAATGACAGATCTGCGTGTAGACTTTCAGATCTGCGTCTAGACGGATCTGCAGATCTGCGTCTAGACTTTTTCGGATCTGAGCCTAGACCTACCCACTGGAGATCAGTGAAGTTGCTGTGTCGATCGAGAATGTGTCTGAATCATTCATCTTTATCTTCGGAGACGAAAGTACAATTCTGTTGACCAGCAGCACCATCACAGGACCACCTGCAGTCGAGGACCCACAAGGCTCAATGACAGCCATTTGCACCTGGTCGAGTGGTCTGATAGTGCCTCCACAAACCCGTCAAAAATATATAAACCCGTTTTTATTCACCTAGACCCAGAATTCGAACTATAGTGGAAAAAAGTCATCTTATATATTCCTAGAAATGCATTGGTGATGGTATTGAGAGAGAAATTGCACTTGATATTGATTGATGAAATGAGAATGGATCTAAAGAATGGGTAGTGAGGATGTAAGATGGCTGAAGAGCGCGTGTCCACAGGGGATGACCGTGTCTCAGTCTCGATCTGTTGTCAGAACGAGAAGAAGACACAGAAGGACAGGACGACGAGATCCTGAAGAGGCAGAGAGAGACAATGAAGAGAGAGGAGTGAAGAAAGATGGCAGAAGAGCAATAACGATGAGAAGAGGAGAAGAAACACAAACCACATTCTCGATGAAGTATTCCTTCATTTTGAACGTTTCGAAGCATTCGCTGATCCTTCACATCTAGTCGAGAACGCTCTTCTGCCCATCCGTGTTCTCGTTGGCGGCGGTGAGTGAAGCGACGGTGCCGACTTGGCTGGAAATGTATTTGTTGAACTTGCGAGCCTGCTCGACCACTCTCCGCTCCATCTCCTTCTGCTGCTTCTCCACGTCGTGTTCTGTCACCGGCTGCATGTTCCGCTTCGATCGTTGTTTGCGAGGGGTCATGCTGGGCACGTGCTTGGCGGGCGAGAGAGGTGCGAGTGACAGCTTCTTTCCCCTCTTCGTTTTGGCTGGCTAAGCAAGAGTGGGAACTTGGAGTGGCTGGATTGTCGTTTGGGACTGCAGATCGCTTCGGGTCCGCCGCAACTGTGTCTTGTTCACTTCCTCACCCTTCTCCAGCGCGTAGGAGTACTCTCTCACCTTTCTCATGTCACTCTCAGTGAAGTGCATCATATACGATCCGATCTTGTCGCCGATGTCGTCCAAGTAGTGCGGTTGGTGTGAAGTGACGCTGGCAGGCTTGAATTTCTCGATTGAGGAGAGTTGTGCAGCTGACTCGCTCACTCCAATACATTCTGTCTGCTTGTCGGTCGTGATGAGCCAGTCTTTGGAGAGAAGGTGCTCCAGTTCTGCGTTTTGGGCAAGGAGGGAAGAGACCTCGAAGGAGAGGGTGTCGATGCTGAAGGGAAGAAAGGAAAACAGAAAGGAGAATGATTGAGGAGAGAAGGGCATGAAAGAACGAAGAGCAAAGACGATGAATGAGATGAGATGCACACCGCTGGTTGGATTCGTCGAGTGACTGGTTTGTTGCGGTCAGGTTGGCTTTGAGTGTGTCTCGCTCAGTCGTGAGCTGATCAATGTTCGTGTTGAGTGTCTCGATGGAATGGCTCTTCTCTTTGTTCATCCCAATCCACTCATCCACCTCCCTCTTCGTCTCCTCCAACCGCGTGTTGTTCTCCCGCTCCATCTCCATCTTCTGCCTCGTCTACTCCAAACTCTTTTCCGGCGTGTTTTTGTCTGTGGCCAGCGAAGCTGCCTCGAACTTGGAACTCTGACATTGTTTCGGTCAGTCGAGCGTTCTCCTCTGTGAGACGAGTCAGTTCGGAGTGTTCCTCAGCCGAGACTGAACCTATTGTTCGTAGTTCTTTTTCATACTTCGCCTTGTCAGCCGAGCGCTGTCGTTCTACTTCGACGAGTGTTGCTTTCAAAGAATCGATTATTCGCAACAGATCTGCATTCGATGCAGAAGATGCGGATGTGTCGACGAGTTGTTCTAATTCCTGTTTCAGAGATGAGTCGACACTGCCATCCTTCTGCTTGACCACTCCAATCTGCTGTTCGGCATCACTGTCCAATTCATTTGGAGAGAGACGGTGCTCTTCGGCTGTTGTTGGTGCTCATGTGAACTGCCTCGTTGCGACATGTGCATCTGAAGACGTTGTTGGCGGGGTGTGTCGTGTCAGATCAGCCGGACGAGTTGTGTTTTCCTGTTTGGGTTTTGGGTCCAGTTCAATCAAGTCGCTGTTGTCAGAATCATCCTTCTTGTCCTCTTCCTTCCGCTCTGGCTCGTCCTGCTTCCCGCGAGGAGCAATTGGTGGGTGGGTGGAGCAGGGTGAGGGGAAGCATAGCTCGCTTTGGGATCGGAGGGAGAGTTGCAACTGTTGCTCTTGTCGACTCGCTGGTCATCTGAAAAACACCCTGAGGTGGATGAAATGGGGTGATATCTTTGGTGACCTCGCTTTCTGGTGGGCCTGAGGCTGGATCACAAGGGTTCTGATGAGATGGATTCCTGGACCTGCCGGCGGGCGAGCTCGGTGGTGAGAGACCCTGCAAGAGAAGGAGTGCCGCGACGACTTGTGTGAAGGTGCGTATGAGCGTCTTCTCCGAGAACTCCTTCGCGACGTCGATTGCGTGCCTCACTGACTGGCTGTCTGGGAGGTGGCCATGAAGTCGTACTCGGCGGCGTTGGAGATCATCTCGAGCGCGTTGTCCATGTCGCTGTACCTCATCAGTCCCGCGCATCACCAGTCGCACAAGGCCAGATGACGCCCCCACGGGCAAAGGTGGGCTGGCCAGAGTTCTTTGTATAGGATTCATTGACTCGGCAACATGTGTTAAATCATGTAAAGAGTGTCCAACATGATCTGAATGGTGATAAAGCAAGTTTACAACACGAATTGGTTGTGTCACGGTTCGTGTGATATTCTCTTCATTCATGGACAAACATCGAACAATGGATGACTTTTAATCGTCTTGTGATGTTTGTTCCTCCAAATTCTCAATTAGATCTCCGGAGAACGAATTGATCATTGACTTTTGTGTTGGTGGTTGATGAGCTTGTCGATAGATGTGGTAATCTTCTGAAAAAATAGTGGTGGTGATGGAGAAGAGGTGGTAGACGGGAAATTAGACATCGACGATCTTATATTCTGAGAGAGAGGGGGAGTTGAAATTAGATACCCATTCTTTGAAATTGAGTTCGACACAATTGAAATCAGATGCAGATAACCTAGATATTGCAACTCGTTTCTACTTCACCTAACTTTGACTCACTGCTGAGATAATAGGATTATTAAGTTCTTTTCGAATAAAAACGGGTTTATATTTAAAAACGGGTTTGTGGAGGGTCTATGATCCAGCTGGCCAACTGCACAACAACCCTCGACAACGTCAAGTTGACCCATCTCGATCAAGGAGCGATCAACATGAAAGGAGGAAACATCTCCATCGAAGCAGGGACATTCCACGACAACTCGCCACACCACCCGACCTTCAAATCATTCAGACGCAACATCCACTGCACTGATTCAGGCAATATCACCATCGAGAGTCTGACGGGAGGAGACGGGTTCAGAGGATCATCAGCGTGGATCTCGCAGAACGACTGCAATCTGATTGGCGAACCTTCGCAGATGGAATCTCCCCTCTTCATCCCAACACTGTCTCCAGACTCGAAGAGTACATTCAACAAGAATACTTTGTTGTTCACAATTGAAATCAGTGGATCTTTGCTCATTCCATGTGGTCTCTGGCTGGAGGTTGTCGAAATCACAAAAGACAAGACTGAAAATCAAACAAAATCGTTTGAAATGACCTCTTCTTTCTACGACACAATCACAGAAGACTCAATCTCACTCAAATGGCGAGGAAGGCTCATCTATGGTAACAACCTCAAGACAGACTCCTTCGTCATCCAGCAGAGTTCATCCGAGAAGTTCTCGCAGGCCATCAAAGACAACATGAAATGGTGGATTCCTCCAAGACAAACGAGTGCTCCTCAACACATCGAGATAGTACACTGACGTGTAATGGGTGCCAGATCGAAACTGACACAAAGAAACCAAATAAGAAGTTTTATCTGTTTCTTTAAACCCAACGGGGAACATAAAGTTCACAGGTTGGTTTGCCCCTATAAGGACCGTTGAGGAAACAAAAAAAGTGTGGGCAAGAAATCCCTAACAGGGAACAAAAACTTGCCAAATGGTCCAAGTGGACGAGGTGAAGTGAAACAAAACCAACACTAGTGGTACAACAGAGTGTGCAGCCCAATTACCAGCTGTGGGGTCCAGAACGTGCCGGCTTGTGTGGCAGAGTTGTAATGTTTGAGGAGCACTCGTTTGTCTTGGAGGAGTTCCCCCTGGTCACTCCAAGCCCAAACGAGGGCTCCTCAACACATCGAGTGTTGAAAGGAGAAACTAAATGTATAAACTGAATGAAAAGAGAGAGAAAGAAATCAATGAGAAGTGAAAGGAAGATAGTCCAAATGTGTTCTTCGATTCTCCTTACTACTTGTCGTGGCCGAATCCCTCAGGGGCTGCCACCATTCGCGTGCCAGTTCTGGAGCCGAGGTCCCAATCAAGATCGGCGCCGAATAGTAGTCGTCGGCCGCCGTTGATCGCTGCGACCACCCAACATGCCCGTTCAGGACGTCAAGTGGTACCTTGGCCACTCTGCGTAGGTAGCTTACGGAGGAATGCTTGATGGTATAGGGTCCGAAAGGTTCAGGGACTCCAATCTCTGTCAGAATGTCTTTTAACATAGCGGCAACCTGCGGCATCTTTGCAGCCGAACCATCATTCATGTTGATCCAGACTTTTGACTCTTTGAATTGATCTGGATCGGATAGCTCAGGGAAGGCGGAGATGACATTTGATCTGTGTTGTGACAGGGCAATGAATGGAGAGTAACTTGGTTCACCCTCATCGCGGACACAGCGGATTTCTTTTTCAGTTTGGTTCTTTTTCGCAATGATCGAGATAGTCGCGAAGGACTCAGGGTTGTGATCAGACTTCTTGATGAACTCAATATCCTTCCAACGGAGATTCACAATCTCCGTTCTGCGACAGCAGGTTGAGGCGAGGAGAAGTGCACAGGTTCGACGCTGATGTAGAGTGTGATCTGAGTGGGCTCGCTCCCAAGTTGATCGTACCCAATCCAAAAGGAGGTTAATGTGCCACATCACATGGTATTTCTTCTGGTGTCTCGATGACGGGCTCTCCTTCGCTAGTAGTTTCCGGTACGAAGAGATGTGGGAGTGTGGAGAGTGGAGCGTTGGGTGAAAGAGGCCGAGGGACTTGACCACTTTGACAAGGACTGTGTGTGGTAGTTGACTGGGAGGAGGGAACTGTTGTGCGAGTTCCTCCATGAACGTGCACAGAATCGGTTCGATCTTGTTCGAAGGCTGGATGATGGTGTCGGACGAGAAGTTGTTGTTCTGGCAGAACAGTCGAAACAACTTCCACGCTCGCATCCACGGTCCTTTCTGTTTATATCGCTTCTCCTCTCTTTGCACAACTCGTCCATCAATCTTTCCTATTCGACACAGCTCGCGGAAGAAGTGCAGTCCATCGATGTTCTCCTGCCCACTATAGAAACTCTTACCATTCCGGGCGGGAGCTTCAGCTCTCTGTCGTTGCTTAAATATTGAGTCATTTGAATGAATGGGCCTAGAACGAATGATTCCACTTCGACTTTTTTCAGGAGAGGGACCAAGGTTGATTGTCCCAGTTTGGGGTGATCAGAATCCCCTGATGAACTGTTTCCTTCATCAGCTTGTTCAGAACCCGAGTGATCAGCAGAATAGGAGGATGAAGAAGTGGTTGAATCATCCCGGACCAGTCGAGGGAGAATGCGTTTCTTCCAACTGCGTTTTCGTCCTGAGATAGCGAGACATATGCTGCGCATTGTTTGTTCAGCGCTGATGCAAAAGATCGATCTGCGGATCGAGTGACAATCTTTCTTGAATGGTTTTCATTGCCTGTGGAGTGAATGTGTATTCTGCCTGCGGATGAAGTCTTGACAGGGCATCCGCAGTGGAATTGAGTGTCCCAGGGATGTGGTTGATCCCGGTCATCGTCAGGCCCGCTGTCTGGATCGTTTTTAGTGTCAGCCGGGTGATTGGAGTCAACGCTGGGCATGCTCTCTGCCTCCGAAGGTTGTTGACTGCTGCAGTGTTGTCGCTGAACACCTGGACTGCTGTAACTCCTTGTGGATGGAGGATCGGTGCTGCTCGGATTACTGCAAACCTGATTGCTGCAGTTTCTTTCCAGTTGGATGTCTCTGTCTGTTGTCGTTCCGTCCAGCTGTCGTGTAGGTACGTTGTCTGTCCGTTCCTCTCCAATACACACCCCCACCCCATGGGACTGGCATCTACAGTCAAGCTCGCTTGTGGGGTCTGTTGTCTGAACGAATGTGGTATATTCTCCGTGATCGTTGCCTTCCAGAATGTGATCTCTCCCTTGAGAAGGGGAGACAGCTGAGCCTTGGAGTTCCATCCTGCCTTCCGGACTGTTTCGTCTCTCAACTTGTTGAATCTTTTGAGATAGAGACTCGCTGAGGGAACGACTTCGCGCAAGAAGTTGAGCTGGCCTGTAATTTTCGCCAGCGCTCTGACCTGTATCAGCTGGCTGGATACCGCCTGCGGCCAAAGAATGCGAAGGGTGTTCAGCAGCTTGCTCTGCCTGGACTGTGTAATGGAAAGGCTCTGAGTATGTGATGCTATCGTCCAACCGAGAAAGTCGATCGTTTGACTTGGGATTGTCTGACATTTGTTCTGAGACAGTTCGAATCCCAGTGCTTCCAACCTTTCCATGGCTTGCTTTGTCTTCGTTTCTGCTTCCTCTTTGGTCTTGAATAGGAGTAGAATGTCGTCGAGGTAAAACACAATTGGAGTCTGGAGCTCTTCTCTCATCGATTTGACTGCAATCTTGATAATTTTTGTGAAAGTCCGCGGTGCGGTTGCAAGCCCGAAGGGCATTCCAACATATTGGTAGAAGGTGTTGTTGTAGCCGAAGCACAGATAACGACGAAGCTGAGGAGGTACTATGACATGTTGATAAGCGTTCCGAATGTCTAGACTGGTCATCCATTCCCCACCGACAATCAGGTCCATCACTGTTTTGATATTTTCCATTTTGAAATGGTCCACCTGAATCTCGTCGTTCAGAGGTGACGCATTGAGTATTTTTCGGAATTTCCCCCCAGGCTTGGGGACTAAGAACGTATGGAGCGACATTCCTACTTCCTGAATCGGCACCTCGACAACAACTCCTGCCCTCAACTCTTCCTCCAGGAGAGCCCGGAACGCCTCCGTTTCCTCCGGGTTCCCACGGAACGGAGGCGCCCAGCTCAAGTTCTGGAGTCGCTGTGGAGACTCCGCATCTTTCCAATTCCAAAGTGCACCTGCCTGCACTCGCTGCGCTCCCCCAACTTTCGTCCAGTTGTCTATTGAGTTGAGGAGACGAAGTGGGAGAGGAATCTGCTCTGAGACTAAATTCGAGGCCGCTGTTTTTGATACCCTCCTTCCAAAACCCGTCACTTTCCAAAACCCGTCACACTTTTGACGGGTCATCTTTTTGTTGTTTCCACCTCTCATTTTCATCTCAAAATTGTTTTTATTCAACTTTTTTTTGAAATGAAATCAATTGAAAACAAATCGAGAAAAAAGTCAACATAGTAATACCTCCTTGTTCTGGTCAAGGTGATCAACCCTGAATTTTGTTGTGGGTGATCCTCCTCGACCAGTCATCGTACAGACCTCTCGTTTTCACTGAATCGAATGTTTTGGTGGAATTGAAGCTTTTCTGTCATTTTCAATCTTGTTTATGCAACAGACATTTCCGTCATTTCATCATTTTGCGCCCAACGATCAAAAATGCAACCTTTCCGTCACTACAACTTCTTCACTTGTCACAAATTTTTGTAAAAATCATTCGGAGAGCATCATTCTCTTGGTCAAATGATAATTTCTTCAAAAAAGTTTAGATAGATGCCAAATTTGTGTGAAAACTGTCGAAAACATGAGTTTTTAGAAAAAGATGAGAATTAAGAGTTGTTCAGAAAAGAATGAAAATGGCAGAAAAGCTTCAATTCCACCAAAACATTCGATTCAGTGAAAACGAGAGGTCTGTACGATGACTGGTCGAGGAGGATCACCCACAACAAAATTCAGGGTTGATCACCTGGACCAGAACAAGGAGGTATTACTATGTTGACTTTTTTCTCGATTTGTTTTCAATTGATTTCATTTCAAAAAAAAGTTGAATAAAAACAATTTTGAGATGAAAATGAGAGGTGGAAACAACAAAAAGATGACCCGTCAAAAGTGTGACGGGTTTTGGAAAGTGACGGGTTTTGGAAGGAGGGTATCGTTGGTTGTATGGGCCTTTTGTTTGATTCGGGGGGAGGCCTGACCCCCCACTGGGAGAGAAAGCCGAATGATTCATGGTCTGAGATTGACTATGACCGCCCTGTGTTCCATTTGACTGGCGCTGATTTGGAGGGGTGAGCAGATCTGAATCCACCGAGGCAGGCTGAGTTAAGTTCAATATAGATGCTATTCGACCAGAATTCGAAGGTGTCACGTTTCTGGCATAATGCGCGCAACACGCCGCATCAGCAGAAGACATCATTGCTTCCCCGATCGTCGACAGAATGTGTGAGGGAGGTTGTTCATCGCATACTTGTCCGTAGACCTCAGCCATCAAGCCAACTGAAGAAAGGCTGGATTGGGTCGATGTAAGGAGCGCCTGATCTTGAATTCGTCTGTCCGGAGTGAGAATGAGGCTATTCTTAGCCATTTCGACAGGAATCTCCAGGACGTTCCGCATTGAAGATGATCGTAAGTTCGATGCGTCCCTCTGCTGGGCCGGAAGCGCAACCTTAAGCCAACCCCTTTTGAAGGTCGGCTCTTGCTTTCGCAACTCCCGGAGAATATTCTTTTTCAATTGTTCTTGTCTTCGGCGGGAACTGCGGTGCGACATGCGTCGTGACCAGTGTGTTCTGGATGAGCTTGATCTTGACCGACTTCCGTGATGTTTCTTCCATCCTTTTGCTTTTCGTCGATGATCTCTCCTTTTTTGGTGACTTCGTCGCCTTTCATCACGAGAACTCGATGAGGAACTGTCTCTGCTGGACGATAAGGATGATGAAAATTCTGATGTGCTTGTGCACGAGTCATTGTTGTATTTATGCCGGTTGTGTCCATTTGAACGTGCTGAGCGCCGTTGATCCCGAGAAATAGATGAATCTGAATCCTCAGCTGGATCGATTCCACTCGCCATGTTCCGCTTCATTTTTCGGATTTCTCTTCCCAAAAGTTGCTTC
Source organism: Blattamonas nauphoetae (assembly GCA_033064195.1). NCBI lineage: Eukaryota > Preaxostyla > Oxymonadida > Blattamonas > Blattamonas nauphoetae. Next base: position 53,158 of record JARBJD010000290.1, read on the forward strand.
CTGTCACTTTCTTGATGTTGTGAATCCATCGATTGGGCATTGTCTCGACTTGATTCCATGATTTTTTGCGTATTCATCTGAGTCAACAATGTTGGTATTTTGTCTGCAATCTGAGCCGCAAGCGTAATAATAAGCTCGTCATCGAACTGCTGGCGGACTTGTGATGGAGTTTGCGGCAAGGTCTCTTCGTTTCGAAGTTGAGACATGTTTCGATCTGGCACCCATTACACGTCAGTGTACTATCTCGATGTGTTGAGGAGCCCTCGTTTGGGCTTGGAGTGACCAGGGGGAACTCCTCTCGTTGTCATTCTCGCTGTTGCCCTGCTCACAATCATCATCATCGTGGTTCTCTGTCGCCGCCGCCGAAAGCCAGCTCAAACACAGAGAGACGACACAGCCAGCGCTGAACTCGACGCTGTCATGATGGACAAGATTGAAGTCGTTGAAGAGAGGTTCACAATCATTCAGACAGACAACCAGACAACTCACCGAAACCTGAATTCTGAAGGGCTTCCAGCTGAGCCAATATCCAATCGATCGATACAACAAAAATCACAAGTCCTGTCAACACACATTCATGAGCCAGTCGAAGCCCTCGTCTGTGGAGAACCAAGCAAAGTTGAAGTTGTGCAGATGAAAGAGACACTATTTGAGCGACTGCACGGAAAGAATCGACAGCCTGTGGATGCTGTTGCTGTCGGGAAAAAACTCATTCAGGGATTGTCGCATCTGAGCAAGACTGACATGTTTGCTGTCTCTCTCGCGAAGTGGAACCCACACTGGGTAATACTGGATACTGCTGATCGAATCTGTTTGCGGTTGAAGGACGATCCAAACGCTTCTCGTGTCGACCAGAATGGAAATACAATCACAATCGATGACGGCGAGAGATGGCGAGCACCTGAACAGACTAACGGCCTTCTCGGAGCCAACCACGAAAGAATCGCAGTTTTTAGGCTTGGCCTCGTCTTGCTGGAAATGAAAACTGGCGTTGTCCCCTTCGGAGAGATCGATGCGACGAATGCATCGCGACAGCTGTGCGCTGGCCTCCTTCCACCCCATTCACAAGTGGATGAGGAATTCATGTCGATCGTGCACGACTGTCTGACAATCACAGCCAGTGACCGACCACTCCTCTTCGAGATCGAGGACAAGCTTGCCAGCTATTCATCATCAAACCCGACTGTCGACAAGGAGCACGATTTCACGGACAACAATACTCTGAACGCTGCTCAATCCCGTCCAACGCTCAACATGACAAATTAAGCCATCACGTCACTTCAGTCAAACATAAAACAATCGAAAATAATCACCCCAACCTCTGCAACGACGCTCCACGTCAATTATATCATCTCATTGGATTGGCTGCCGCGAGCACTCGCTCTGATGTGTGGCCGATCTAGCGTCTCGCTGATGTTGGCTCTTTCTTCAGTACACCGACACACACTTCACTCGTGCTGGTGATATCATTCATCATTTTCACACACCAACCTCACCAATCTCCATTTACATGTCACTCTATCAAAACAAATCGAATCACTCATCCCAACACTTGCGACGACACTCCACGTCAGATTATCGCACCTCATCTGATTGGCTTCTTCGAGAAATATCTCCAAATTGTGGCCTATCTTGCGTCAGCATTCGTTGGCTCTCATTCTCCACTCCACAGAAACCCACCTCATTCGTGCAAGTGACATCTTCATCATTTTCACACACCAACCTCACCAATCTCCATTTACATGTCACTCTATCAAAACAAATCGAATCACTCATCCCAACACTTGCGACGACACTCCACGTCAGATTATCGCACCTCATCTGATTGGCTTCTTCGAGAAGTATCTCCAAAATGTGGTCAATCTTGCGTCTGCATTCGTTGGCTCTCATTCTTCACTGCACATGACACGAACCTCACACGTGCATGTGCCTCTCTTTCATCTCTTCTTTTCACAGAAAGAGACAATCTCGCGTCCCCCTCATGTCACTCTCCATAGTTTTCGCTCTTCTGTCGTCATCTTTTCATCGTCTTTCTTGCTTTCTCTTCGTTTCACAGAGTTGGGCAAGTTGGCGGGACTTCTCAATATCTCTCTTCGTTTCCGCTGAGTTCCTCGGGTATGGTGCGACAACACCAACCCTTTCGTTCGGCGCATCATCGTCCTTCAAATCTGTCAGTTCGGGTCATGTTTTGCTTCTTCTTGATGAGTCTCATTTCATTTCGTCTCACCATTTTCCCATCTCAAGATTGATACACTTCACACGTCGTTTTCACATCTCGCATAATCATCAGACGCATTTCACTCATCCATCAGACATATTCTGTTGTCATCGCTTCTCCACAACTGGTTGAGATGCAAATCTGATCGTCACATTGAAGACATGAGTGGACTTTCTGGGTCAAAAGTGATCAAAGCATAATCGATTCGTTTGTGAACGGTCGCACGCGACTCACGCTATTGACTCGTCTCAAGCTGTTTCTCGAGTCAATTCGTCTCCTTTATACAGACTAGTGTGATAATATTCATCATTGATCTCGAATCTTGCTCTTGTCATGCTGTTTCTTTTTTCTCCTTCATCTTTCTGTGCCAGTCTCTCTCTTCAGATAGCGTTACGACCGAAGCTTCTATGAATGAGATCCAGCTTTCCAGGATTGTTGATGTGGTACTTTCCCGTCCATCGTCACCTAGAGAATTGAATCAATGTCTGAACTTCACCCTCAACATTAGACGAGAGAAACGTGTCATTGAATGGACTGTCTGCTCTTTTCCAATTTTCTATAATACCTTTCTACTTTTTCAAGACCTTATTGGACTTGTTTGTGGAGGTTGTGATTCATCTTGCTTCTCAATTCAAAATGAAGAACTCTAACTCATCTCCAACAATGAATGATTCATGAATCAATAAAACTGAAATAATTCGTCTGAGTATGCTCTTCGATTCCTCAATTTTGTCATAATCCATTTCTCAGATGATCCCGAACAAGTCCCGCCTCCTTCATTCCCTCCCTCGTTCTCTGACCACCCTCGGTGCTTTTTACCATCTTAATGACTCTCATTGCATCAAACTTCCATGATCAGCGAACTTCATCATAGCGAATAATCTCACGTCAATCGTGTCAACTTTCATCGAGTCAGGTGACCTCGTTCTCCATCCCGACGACACTCTTGACTCCATCAGATATTCCTTTTCCACCATTATTCGGAATTTCCCTCCCGAAATAACACGACAACCCCTTTTCAATCCTGACTACCTCGTTGCAATTATATGCACAGTATTGACGACATCTGACATGCTTTCAGTTGTGAACATGTCCACCTTTCTCAGTCCACACGATCGGCTTCCATCTGAGGAACTGTGGAGGGCAGCAAATTTAGTTGTGAACAGCGCTTCGCACAAGAATGATATGGACGCTCTTTCTGGATATGATGAGTGGTATGAGATGATGGAAAAGTGTGTGGCTGAAACAGAAGTGTTCGTTTGTACTTTTTCTCCTTCATTTCTTCAGGCCGACTCCTCTTTTCTTCAAAGGCCTTGCTTCAGACCCACTCTCCTTCGTCTCCAATCAAAATATCAAAACATTGCCCAGCATCATCTCACTCCCAACCAACCATCTCCAAATCAAGACCAGATCTCGTCTTTTGAGCCAACACCCGACTTTGCTTCTGCTGCCCCATCACTCGATATTCAATCGTCCTTCTCGCTCAACACTGCACATCTCAGCCATCCAAGCTCAAATTTGTCATCTGACGGAGATGAATCAGAACGATCGGATGAATCAGTCACCAACCATCCATCCTCACTTTCTCCTTTCTCTTTACATACTACACCACACGAGACACTGTCCATCCTCAATGTCCTCCACTCGCTCATCTCTGCTCCTCTTTCACACCCTCTTCCCATCTCCGAACCTCTTCTGCCTTTTCATCTTCGAGGAATTCCGAATGGTTTATCGATCTCGAGTCTACCAGCCAATATGAACGAGATATTCTCACCAGACATCTTCGATGAAGACGAAGACGCCCTGATTCAGACACTCCAACGGTGTAATCGTCTTTGTACGTTTCTCCCTCCCGAACAGTGCATCACATCCATCGACCAATTCGTGGAAGTCTTGACTGCATTCCTTGACAGTACAAAGAAAGCTCTCCAAAGTGAAGTTTTTTCCCTTCTCGTCACGCTCAGTCGCAAACTCAAACTTGGGGAGATTCACCGAAAACTGTTGTCTTTCCTCCGACTCGCATTCAGGGATGAGTCGACCGCATTTCAGCTCCTCCTCATCCACATCGCCAAGGATTGCAGTCAGCGTGTGATCGAATCGGCCTCAATTGTCGATGATCTCCTTTCAACGTTTGATTGGGATGGGATGATCAATCTTAGAAATATGAACAAACAACTGTTTGAAACTTGTGGGCTGTTCCTTCACGTTGATTTCAACCGGCTCCGGAAGAAATCACCGAAACTCTCGGAAACCGTGTTCATTGGATTTGAGAAGAATCAACACGCAATCTCTCGGATTGTCACGCTTTTCGATGAATGGAGCGACATAGAGGATCTCTCACCTCTTCACCCATTTCTGGGGTTCCCTCTGATCATGATGTTCTTCTTTGGGATGACTCTTCCCGACGTCCTCGTCCAAATTATCTGGAAGAACAGTGGCATCTCTTCATCCTTCCTTGGTTTCCATCCTTTATTCCTTCTCAACCACACCTCGTCCAACTGCAACCGCCATCACCAACCAGTCCTCTTGATGGAACTTCTGTGTGAGCGAATCGTTCGTTCGTCACCACAATTCATCTTCGAACAGGGTTGTAGCACTGCACTTGAACTATCGCCGCTCTTTCTAACCAACCCCCTCTTTGGTCTCCATCCTCTCTTCTTCAGAGGCATCCTTCCTCTACACAAAGACATCCACCTCCTGAATTTTGTCTTTGTCGTACTTTATATCATCGATTCTACAACGTGGTCATGGCTTCATTATGAAGAATCACTGTTTTTGTCGTCACCTCCTCCTCGCATCATCGAGTTCTTCGCTCAACCAATCTGTTCCATTCATTCAATGGGTGACATCCAGCCAAATCTCCGTCACTTTCTGAATTATCTTCTCCCGTCGTGTGCACCGTTTGGAGAATGCAAGAGTTTCGCTCTGATCTTCAAAGAATTCTCGACAATCAGGAAACCACACACCCAACTTGATGAAGACGATCTCGATGTGCTGAAAATGCTGCTGGACCTTAGTTGGCTGAGCATTCCAACCTCGTTCGATTCTCCTCTGCTGACACTCTCATCATCAATGAACTGGATCTCTGCCAAAGCCAGTGACATCAGGAAATCGGAGTCAGAATCATTTCAGCACTACTCATTCAGAGCAACCATCTCGCAGAGTTCAAGAATGGCGAAAGACGTTGAAAGTCCATGTATGTCACTTTGGTGAAATTCATCGATTCTCAGCTTTTATGAAATGGTTAATCAGTCCGCCAGAACGAATACCAGCCGAGGGCAAGCATGGGATCCTGACCAAAGCGATCAAAGCAGTCTCGAACAGAGACTGGGAGGAACGAGAGCACAAACACAACGAGATACCATCAGTAATGAAGCTCTTGAAGAGTTGACAGCCGCCGTCCACAAATCTCGAGCCCCGAAGACATTATGATGCAAATGACCGCGGATCTGCGAAAGAAAAGTTCAGCTCTCCACACTTCTTGCTTCTGTTGACAACTTGGGGCGAATTCGATCGTATCTTCGACTGCGCCTCTAATCGCCACCAGAAGAAGGACAACATCGCTTACCAAACTGGATAGGGCATGATTCGGAGTGGAAGATGCACCGCTCTCCCTCTCTTTTAGAGAACATCGTTCCAGTCATCGTCGACGAATCGTGAACGGAGCCATGGATCGTCCGGTGAACAGCGCATCACAACCAAGTTGTCTGCTCATTTATCAGCAAGTCGCGGAAAATTTCAAGTTGCACTTGACTTACCTGACATTTGAGAATTTCTGAAAGAGTCACAGACGGGGACGGGGAAGGGAGGAGATTGAGGGAAGATCGATGAAGAAGAGAAGAGCTTCGGAAGAGACATTCGGGAGAGAATGGAGCGAGTTGAAGATCTCAGCGCGATACCCTCCTTCCAAAACCCGTCACTTTCCAAAACCCGTCACACTTTTGACGGGTCATCTTTTTGTTGTTTCCACCTCTCATTTTCATCTCAAAATTGTTTTTATTCAACTTTTTTTTGAAATGAAATCAATTGAAAACAAATCGAGAAAAAAGTCAACATAGTAATACCTCCTTGTTCTGGTCAAGGTGATCAACCCTGAATTTTGTTGTGGGTGATCCTCCTCGACCAGTCATCGTACAGACCTCTCGTTTTCACTGAATCGAATGTTTTGGTGGAATTGAAGCTTTTCTGCCATTTTCATTCTTTTCTGAACAACTCTTAATTCTCATCTTTTTCTAAAAACTCATGTTTTCGACAGTTTTCACACAAATTTGGCATCTATCTAAACTTTTTTGAAGAAATTATCATTTGACCAAGAGAATGATGCTCTCCGAATGATTTTTACAAAAATTTGTGACAAGTGAAGAAGTTGTAGTGACGGAAAGGTTGCATTTTTGATCGTTGGGCGCAAAATGATGAAATGACGGAAATGTCTGTTGCATAAACAAGATTGAAAATGACAGAAAAGCTTCAATTCCACCAAAACATTCGATTCAGTGAAAACGAGAGGTCTGTACGATGACTGGTCGAGGAGGATCACCCACAACAAAATTCAGGGTTGATCACCTGGACCAGAACAAGGAGGTATTACTATGTTGACTTTTTTCTCGATTTGTTTTCAATTGATTTCATTTCAAAAAAAAGTTGAATAAAAACAATTTTGAGATGAAAATGAGAGGTGGAAACAACAAAAAGATGACCCGTCAAAAGTGTGACGGGTTTTGGAAAGTGACGGGTTTTGGAAGGAGGGTATCACATCTGAATGAATCTGTCAAAATACGTCAGTGATGGAATCGCATGGAATATCATGGATTTCCATGTTCATATTGAGAGAGCACGGGACAGGAGGAAAATGAGACCGAAGTCTGGATGGAATACGAAACATCCACTGCATGTTCTCCACCATCTTCCTTTCAACTTCCACACTCGGAGAGGAAGGAGGCTTCAATGAGACGAGCAAATTCGAAGATCAAGAGGCACCAATGCATAAAGAACCGATCAAAGTGTGCAAAGTGACAACCTTCATGCCTCAGCCGCTCTCAAGTTGGGTACAGTCAAAGATAAGAGGTGATATAGTCTGGACAAAACCCGATACTTTGATAAAACCCGATACTGTTTCGGTGTTGATCTAGACACATCATTTATTTTTTGGCTTCTTTCTCCCGTTTTACGAAATATGTTGGATTCAAAATAGGTCATAACTGGAGAATACTTGAAAATGAAGTGAATCAAATATATTACGTGCAAAATTGATACTTGCCTGCGATAGATTCAGGATTCTTGTTCATCATCATCACGCACCATCTCACGCCGATTGATCCTTCTCCGAGGTTCGGGACACGCTCCCTCACTTTCAGATCGGGAGTGGCTTCGACGTCGACGTGGAGTTGGTCGTCCCCTCAGGATACTTGATTGAGAATCGCGAGAATTACGATCGCGACGAACTGCAAAATCCGTGATGAGTGTCTGTTTCCGTCCAGGTAATTTTACAGTGTCGTGAAAAGTTGTCAACAGTGATCCGTGATTTGTTACGACCTCATCGGGAGGTAGAAACGAACTTGGTTTCATGTTGAGGTTGGTTCGAGTGCGAAATTCTTCAAGAAAGGTAATATCAATTTGAGGACAAAATCTTTTCAGATTCTGCACAGCCGCTTCGAGCGAAATTGGATAACAGCCACATCGATTAAATGAGGCTAAAATCGAAGAAGATTTAAACGCTTCTCTCAGAGCGTCAGGAAGTGCCTTCGCGAGATTCGTGCGATATTCGACTATGCTCGACGTCGATGGAGGAACGAATAATCTTTTGAGTTGTTGCTTCAGATTCGAGAAAACAAACTGATCACACACCTGAAGAATGTGCGAGGTGTGAGATGGGTAGAGGAGTATGTGGATGTGGTTTTGTTGACAGAGAGAAATGATTTCCGGATTTCGCCTTGTAAGATGCCCATCCATCAGTAGGAGTGCATTCCGATTGGTCTTGTGGATTTGTTGCCGAAATGCGACGATTTCTGGAATGATGTGATTTGACATAATTTCGATGTATGTTTTCGTATTCATCCATCCTGACTCGTTGTATTCGACATGAATGTGCTGTTGTGGAAATTTTTCGAATTCTTTTACGGGAAGCTTGGACGGCCATAGTAAAATGGGATCAAGATGGATTCCAGTGGAATTGACCGTTCCAACGAGTGTCGCATTTTGTACGCGAGAAGCGGAAGGAATTGGAGGACATTGTTCGCCAGCAAAGTAAACGACCAGAGAGAATTGTCCTCTCCGATCCGGAGAGATGATTCGTCCAAGTTGAATATCAAGTCATCGTGGATGTTTTCCAATCTCACAGTACTCTCCAGCAGTTCGTACCAACCGACAATGTTAGCAAGAGTGGATGCTTTCAATCGGTCTGGGTCTAAATATCCGGGTTTCATAGAGTCGAGGAGAGAATGACGTTTTAGGAATGCGTTGACATTCCACATACTCAATGACGGGTGATCAGGATTGAATCTAGGACTCTTTGAATAGATGATATTCATCTAAAAACGGAAAAAAGTGAAAAAATAAGACTTCTTGGAGGATCTCCGCTTTTTCATCGGTTTTTCTCAGCGATCTTGGTCAGAATTTTATCATACAACTCATTTTCGTCTTGAGTTGTCAATAGTGTCGGTCTTCCATCTTTCCTGGTGGGCGATTTTCTTTTCCGCTCTCCTTCCTCTCTTTAGTGCCGCTTCGCTGCAGACTCCGGCTTGGACGACAGTATCAAGCGTCACGTTCTGTTCTGCGTAAATCTTTAATCCTCTTTCCACGCGAGATGGAAGTGATCTGATGTCACTTCCACTCATGAGATGTGAAACATCTCGTGGTGAAAGTGGAGGCGAGATCGGGCTGTCCTTTTCCATTGTTGTGGATCTGATCACATTTCACTTCATCAACATTCACAATTACCAGTTCTGGTTTTCAAATGATGATCGTTTATTACTCATTCTTCCACTTGAAAACAAAAAGATGAAATGATGAAAAGTGATTGTGGAGGAAATGTCATCAACAAAAAAATGATGGACACCAGCGGTACCACGGAGGGTATCGGGTTAAATCAAAGTATCGGGTTTTGTCCTGACTATACGGCAAGATAAACCCCATTTGGAAGAGGGGGAGACTTATCGGATTATGGTTGTTCATCTGGACGATCGGCAGGGGTACTCTCGAAACAGAGGTGGAAGATGACGACAATCAGGATACCGTCAAGCACTCTCAACATTTCGAATGAACATATGGATAGCGTCGAGTGTGAGAGGTGAAGGAGTGATGTTAGCTCAGTGTGGAGAGGATGATAGGAATGAACACTCCTGATCGGGTGAGAGAAAGTGTGTGAGGTGGAGATCGGGAGGAAGGAGTGTGGTGGAGGAGAAGAAGATGATCGTTAGATTATTCGGCTCAAGGGAGCACTGATGCAAGGAAGTGCATCGTAAAGGGAACGACTCGCAACGAGGTTGTTACCCCCTCTGTGGTACTCGGGCGCATTATGAAACAGATAGACACACATTGTCCAAAGAAATAAAAGGGGGGACAGGATTGAAGAACTATCTCTGAAGAGGAGGATTGAATGATGATTATGAGAAGAGATGAAGGAATATCTCTGAAGAGGAGGATTGAGTGATGATTATGAGAAGAGATGAAGGAATATCTCTGAAGAGGAGGATCGAGTGATGATTATGAGAAGAGATGAAGGAATATCTCTGAAGAGGAGGATTGAGTGATGATTATGAGAAGAGATGAAGGAATATCTCTGAAGAGGAGGATCGAGTGATGATTATGAGAAGAGATGAAGGAATATCTCTGAAGAGGAGGATTGAGTGATGATTATGAGAAGAGATGAAGGAATATCTCTGAAGAGGAGGATTGAGTGATGATTATGAGAAGAGATGAAGGAATATCTCTGAAGAGGAGGATTGAGTGATGATTATGAGAAGAGATGAAGGAATATCTCTGAAGAGGAGGATTGAGTGATGATTATGAGAAGAGATGAAGGAATATCTCTGAAGAGGAGGATTGAGTGATGATTATGAGAAGAGATGAAGGAATATCTCTGAAGAGGAGGATTGAGTGATGATTATGAGAAGAGATGAAGGAATATCTCTGAAGAGGAGGATTGAGTGATGATTATGAGAAGAGATGAAGGAATATCTCTGAAGAGGAGGATTGAGTGATGATTATGAGAAGAGATGAAGGAATATCTCTGAAGAGGAGGATTGAGTGATGATTATGAGAAGAGATGAAGGAATATCTCTGAAGAGGAGGATCGAGTGATGAGTTTGGGAAGAGATGAAGGAATATCTCTGAAGAGGAGGATTGAGTGATGATTATGAGAAGAGATGAAGGAATATCTCTGAAGAGGAGGATTGAGTGATGATTATGAGAAGAGATGAAGGAATATCTCTGAAGAGGAGGATTGAGTGATGATTATGAGAAGAGATGAAGGAATATCTCTGAAGAGGAGGATCGAGTGATGATTATGAGAAGAGATGAAGGAATATCTCTGAAGAGGAGGATTGAGTGATGATTATGAGAAGAGATGAAGGAATATCTCTGAAGAGGAGGATTGAGTGATGATTATGAGAAGAGATGAAGGAATATCTCTGAAGAGGAGGATTGAGTGATGATTATGAGAAGAGATGAAGGAATATCTCTGAAGAGGAGGATTGAGTGATGATTATGAGAAGAGATGAAGGAATATCTCTGAAGAGGAGGATCGAGTGATGATTATGAGAAGAGATGAAGGAATATCTCTGAAGAGGAGGATTGAGTGATGATTATGAGAAGAGATGAAGGAATATCTCTGAAGAGGAGGATCGAGTGATGATTATGAGAAGAGATGAAGGAATATCTCTGAAGAGGAGGATCGAGTGATGATTATGAGAAGAGATGAAGGAATATCTCTGAAGAGGAGGATTGAGTGATGATTATGAGAAGAGATGAAGGAATATCTCTGAAGAGGAGGATCGAGTGATGATTATGAGAAGAGATGAAGGAATATCTCTGAAGAGGAGGATTGAGTGATGATTATGAGAAGAGATGAAGGAATATCTCTGAAGAGGAGGATCGAGTGATGAGTTTGGGAAGAAAATGGAGTCAAGTGAAATTATCATGAAGTGGATAGAGGATATGAAGGGGCAGGATACTCGCAGCCATCGCTCAAGGAGAGAGATGGGAACGCTTCCGCGAAGAAATGGGTGGCAGTCGCTCCGGGAGCCCCCCTTCGCGAGTCACGGTCTTGAATGTGAACACTCTGAACAACTGAGAAGACTGCTCGAGGAAGAACAGTTTAGAGACATTGAGACATGATCCAAAAGGAGAAGGGTATCATAAAGCCAAGGGATATGGAAGTAGTGGTAGAGAGAGAGTGGAATCAGAGCAGGAAGCGGAAGACGACAAAGAAACAAGTTGACAAACAAGGATAGGATGAGAATGATGAGAGTGGGATGTGAGTCTCGCCGAAAGGCTTGAGACACCGCACTGCTCATTGTCTTGATTCGAGAGAGAGAGGAGGCTGAGTGGGTTGCGAGTCTCGCCGAAAGGCTTGAGACACCGCACTGCTCATTGTCTTGATTCGAGAGAGAGAGGAGGCTGAGCGGGTTGCGAGTCTCGCCGAAAGGCTTGAGACACCGCACTGCTCATTGTCTTGATTCGAGAGAGAGAGAGGAGGCTGAGTGGGTTGCGAGTCTCGCCGAAAGGCTTGAGACACCGCACTGCTCATTGTCTTGATTCGAGAGAGAGAGGAGGCTGAGTGGGTTGCGAGTCTCGCCGAAAGGCTTGAGACACCGCCCTGCTCAATGTCTTGATTCGAGTCAGAGTAGGAGGCTGAATGGGTTGCGAGTCTCGCCGACAGGCTTGAGACACCGCACTGCCATCCTCCTCGACTCACCCTCAGCCGTTCACAGCTGGGTCTCTTTAAGTCTCAACAGAGACTGGGAGACGAGCCCAGTTGTGTTCGGCTTGACCGAAGGGAAAGCCTTTATTACAACAAGGCTCGTCTCCCAGTCGACTGCGCTGCTGCCACACTTCGGCGAAGCGCGAAACGTCTCCGCGTGCGAAAGCCCGGAGACGGATAGACAAGGAGCGATTGGCGCTCGTAATTTGACAAACTTTTTGCTTTATTAACGCTTTTCACAGACCACCCACCATTATTTCCATACGGGTCGGTCCGGGCATCTCAACAGAGACTGGGAGACGAGCCTTGTTGTTATAAAGATGTCCACATTCCACTGATAGAATCTTTTCAAAAATGATGCTAAAACAGAATATATCCGGAATGAATCGAGAAATACAGTACTAAGTTTCAAACTCCTCTGGAAGAGGAAAATCAGGAACGAAAACTTTAAAATGAATGAGAAAGAGAAAAGACTAAGAAATAAAGATGACAAGGATGAGTGAGTGGTGAGAAGAAGGGAGAAAGCAGATGTCACGAAACACAAACATAATTCCGTGAACACACTTCACTCCTACTCTTCTCACTCTTCAATTGTTGGTTCAGGCGAGCTGCAAGATTCTTTCGTGTTCTCCTCTGTCAACTCGGTTGGCATCTCTGACACGTTGATCACTTGGTCAACCGAACTTTCATTTTGGGTTTCATCACAATCGGTGTCTTTCATCAAAGTCGTTGTGGCGTCGTCGGCAGTCTCCATCATTTCTTCTTTCTTTTCGACTGGTTTCTTCGAACGACATCTCCAAACAATCAGCAGGGTAACAACCACTCCAGCAAACACAACAACCACAACAACAATCACAGGAATCAGCCACAACATGCTTCGTGGTTTCTCTCGCAGAAGGAGTGATTGAGTCGAAATGAACCTGTCTCCGTTCAGAAGACGCACTTTCCATTCCAATTTCGACGAAAGATTCGCAACGTCGTTTGGCGTCACAATCAACTCAATTCGAGTTTCAGTGAACAAAGATGCAGTGCCTGTGTCAACAACCAGAGTCAACGATTCTTCCGAGTTCCCATCCTCCAACGAAGTGAACACTTCCAGTTTCAGTCCACACGGAAGGAACCCACTTCCAACCAATTCCATTTCGAAATTCCCGGTTTTCTTGTCATGAGTGATTCGAGAATGGAACGTGTCAAGGAATGGAATCGACATTGTCGTCGTCGTTCCAGACACAGAACATCCATCACCTGAGATTCCAGATCCAGGGAACAGATGGCTTCGACCATCCCCAGTCAGGCCTCCAACAGACAGTGTCCCGTCTTCACGGCACATCACATTTCGACGAGCTGATGGGAATTCTTTGTTCGCTGGTCCATTTGATATGAAATACACATCTCGAAGCGTCACATTCCCTCCACTTTGGATGATCGCTCCTTGTGACAGGTTCGTCAGACTGCACGATTTGAACAAAGCTTTCGAGTTCACAATTTCAATCGTTCCTGTCGTCCACGAGCAAAGATCGCTGTTCGAGTCAACAAACTGCGAGTTCGCTGTGGAATCTGGTTCGTATGAGATTGCTCCATTGCTGAACTCGAACGATCCTGATGACACAGAAACCAGTTTCAGGTCGAGTGACGAAAAGTGAATCAGAGCATCCACGTCGGTCAGTGACAGCGATGCGTTCGACACAGAAAGCATAACCAGTGGACGAGACGAGAATGTCGAAGGAACAATCAGCGATGGACGAGCAAGGCCTCCCATCCTCATAATCACTTCATTCTTGTCCGAAATCGAAACTGTCTTGCTCAACGAATCGGATGTGACAAGTTTCAGCTCAATCGATTTCAAGCCCATCTTCCTCGCCGTTTCAAACGCAGCAGTCAACGATCCACAACTGTTGTCATCTCCTCGGCACTCTCCATCTTCTCCGCTCTTCTTCTTCACTTCAATCACAAATGGTGTTTCGAAGGGAGGAATGATGAGAGACAATCCATCTGACTCCAACATCACTGGCTTTTCGTCGGATGTGATCTTGTACACTTTGTACTTCCCTCCAGATGCAAATCGAGTGTCTGTTCCGCCTGGTCCAACCGACACTGACGACGACTTTTGTTTTGGTTTTCCGTTTTGATCCTCATCGATCGAGACAGTCAGAGAGAGGCTGGAACTCCCTTCGAAGTCCATTTTGTACTCCCCCACTTCCAATTTGTATCCTTCCAGCGAGACCAACATCTCCCCAATCGTTCCCGGTTGAATGATGATCTTCCGAACACGCGGGGTATCAGCAGTGAAGATCGATGGAGTAGGAGAAGGGAGGGTGAGAGGAGTGGCCGAGATGGAGGCAGCGATGAGGAAATAGAGGCACGAGGATTGCAGTCTGTCACTGTCTCCGAATGACATCTCCACACTTGATCCAGTTGTGGAAGGAGCTTGGAAGTCAATCACAACAACACGACATGTGGGAGGCGGTGCGTCCTCCGAATTTGGAACTTTTGGTTTTGTGTTGTCCAGCAGCAGCAACATCATCCCATTCACTGCGTGTTCGGTCTCGACTTCAATTGTCCCTTCAGAGACAGAGCCAGAGAAAGAGAGTTCGAGATCGAGAATTTTCGTCGCTGACCCAAACGGTTGGATGATCTCCATTTGGATTCCGTACCCAGAGAAATACAGACTCGTGGCGGGTTTGTTGGTGTAACAGTTCGAAACACGTGTCTTCAGCTCTGTCGGCGTCCCACAGCCAGAGGAGATATAGACATCACTTCCTTCTTTCGCTGAATTGCCTCTGAACTGCACAGATGCCATTTCAAGCTTGGTCTTCACGACGTTAAGAGCGCCTGCACGTCCATAAATCTGGTCGGCGGAACAGTTCATGAACACAGAGTTGGTGATTGTGATGTCAGTAATTGTTTCCGCGCAAATACATCCACCATACGAGGCGGATCCGGTGGCTTGGGTGTCCTTGAAGAAGCACTTGTCGATGGAGAGGAGAGCGGATATCCGAGGATACAGAGCGGCTCCATAATCACGTGCAATACTGTTCACAAATGAGCAGAGCGAGAGGGTCAGGCTTCCGTCGTTTGGCGTGCTGCCGAGAATGTACAGGGACCCGCCATATTGTCCTTTGACATTTTTGAATGAACACTCAGTCATCGTGATTGTATCAAAATCTGTTTGCACAAACACACAAGCTCCATTCTCATCTGACGTCATGTTTGTGAACGTGCACAGAGTGAATGTGAGGGTGATTTGGTCGGTGGTGAAGTCTGTGAAGCGCTGGCCCTGTTTGAAGTGTTGGTGAGAGAATGAGGTCGGTTCGGCGTTCGATGAACAGTGCGAGAATGACGTGTTCACACAACCAACACTCCCAAATGCGTTGATGTCAAGACACCCTGTTCCAGACAGATGCGATGTGCTCAACGTCACTGACGTCCCAACCAACTTTTGACAAAGGCCACGAGCAACAACAAGTCCAGAACGACAGCATCCACGCGACGTCACATTTCGAAGAACACTCCCAACAAGCAGTGTCGAAATCTCCCCCAAATCAATCTTATCTGATCCTGTTGAATCGTGCGAGAGCAATCCAAAGTCCAGCAGAGGGCCCGTTCCCAAAATCAGCGACACATTCGACAAAACAAGTCCAGCTCCACAAACGGACAGAAATGGAGACAGGTAGTCCGGGTGTGGTGTGTCCGTTGATGATGAATCGCGTGGGGGTGTTGGGAGACACGGGGATGTCCGAACCAGTGGAAGAAGAACCATCGAAGAGGATGAGACGTGAGAACAATCAATAACACTGATCGAACTCCCAACCCCATCCAGTCCGGTTCCCACCACAAATGCTGTCTGTTTCGTGTTCGAGATAATCTTGCTTGACGATACTATAACTTCGGACGATGACACTTTGGCCAAAGCCATCCCATAACTTCCACAGTCAAATATCACCTTCGAAAGGGACACTGTCGAGTTATCAAACAAGAACAGTGAATGGGATGCGTCCATGTGACCGTTAGCGAAATGGTTGAGATGTTGCGAATGATCGATTTCGAGTTCGTTCACAACTGCTGTTCCCTCAGGGTCGGAATGAGAGATTGTGGAAGTTGTTCCCTCCATCTTCAGCATCGTGGATATCACCGGATAATCGAGGAGTTTAAAGACACCCGGAGAGAGTTGGAGGACATCGTTGTTTGGTTGATTGTTTTGGTTATCGAGATCAAGGTGATGATTCAGAATATCAGACAGAGATGTTGCTTCATGTGATGCAATAGTCTAAAGAAAAAGCCAAAACATTTTTGACAATCAAAGAAGAGGAAAGTTGGTGAGATCATGTCCCCATTCTTCGAAACGAAAGATACAAAGATTGACTTCAAACTTCAGCAAATCTGGGATACACCAGCATCGAATCAAGTTCTGTTTCTCTGAAACCATCCTTTTCGATGCACTTTGGCCAATGCTACGCATTGAAATTCAGAGATGAAGAACGAAATATAAACAATGAAAATGGGAATGTGATGTGACGATTATGTGGAAGAAGAGGAAGTGATGAACGTGAGAAGAGCAATATCGGGTGGAAAATGGGTCATGACCTGACAATGAACGACTATTCAGGATAGACTCGATTGAACTTATCTCCGGTCAGAGTGGGCTTGTTTGAGAATGTCAGCGATTTGATGAGCACGGGTGGTGACCTCTCTTCAAATTGAACAACAAATCGGAACGGAATTGGGGCTTTTTCGATATCTTTACGACATGTCCAGTTGCGGATTCTGATCTTCACACTTCGGGCGTGGGCACGAGTGTCAACTGCAATCATCACGTTTGATCGGGAGTCTCTTTCCTGAACAGTCCAGTATTGTCTATCACCTGTTTCGTCGCGGAAAAAAGACTTGGTTCCTGTGTCCACTAGATGAGGCGATACAATCCCGACCCAAACTGTGCCTGGACCATCACAAAGGAGCGAGAGTTTGGCAATATCCGAGTCAATAGGTTGAGAGAACAGCGTTGTGGGGATGAAAGTGATCGGTTTCAGGGTGTGCCTGGGTGAAGCTTGGACACGTTGCCCGACTTC
Source organism: Blattamonas nauphoetae (assembly GCA_033064195.1). Classification (NCBI taxonomy): domain Eukaryota; phylum Preaxostyla; order Oxymonadida; genus Blattamonas; species Blattamonas nauphoetae. The sequence continues at coordinate 70,361 of JARBJD010000290.1, forward strand.
TGAACAAAATCCTCGTCGAATATTTCGATGGCGTCGGCCCCGATTTTTGACTGTTTCTTGAATCTCCTATTTGTATTGACCAACATCCACGTCCGTTCCGCGACATGGTTCAGAAGAGGGTGGATGTCTGATAACGTGGCTGCAAATCTCAGTTGACGGTCGTTCATGAGGTGGAGGGCTTCAAGGATCAATTTTGGGATTTGTATGATTTCTGCGAGGTGCTGGTCTTGGTTCGCAATGTCTGTGGGCATCCGGGCATTCTGAGTCTCACATGATCCGAGAGCATCCTGAATCAGTGCCAACAAACTGGAAGCAACATTCTGAAAGAGAAGTGAATACGAGGTTGAGACGAATGAAAAAAGAAACTTTCAATCCAATCGAGCTGTGAGATGAGACAATGCAAGAGAGGATCGACATAAAACCACACGATTCTGCAATCGCACAAAGAGCTGGGATGGCATCCAGATCTGACAGGAAGAGACATCGAGAGATGAGAAGCGAGTGAAAGACAAAACATTCAAGAACACTCATTGAGGAAGAAAACATCGACACAACGAAACAACAGAAAAGGGAGAAGGGATGTTCATGAATATCAAACCTGATTCCAAAAATGTCCGAAACTGAGAAAGAATCGGCAAAGTTTCTTTTTCGGAACAATTCCGAAGCGATGAACAAAATTCCCGCATATCTTCTTCCTGCATCTACACACACAAGAGATGAAAGAAATGAGGAATAAATGAAATCTAGATGAGGAGATCATCGGTTTGAATAATAGGAGACGATCGGACCATGATTGGGAGATGCCCCCAATCACTGAGCTAACCCTTCCGAGCACATGCCCCACAATCAATGGAAAGGGCACTGGCATGCTGATTGTGCTGATGATCATGTTTCTGGTGTTGTTCTTCGTTTCTGGGTCGCTGCTCTCGGAAGAGCTGTGAAATTCTTTTTGAATGGTTTCAAAACTATATAGTTGGTTCCCCCAAAATGATAAGTGAGTTTTCAGTGCCTGTATTACCATGGGTCGGCATGTCCTATAGGCAGGACATCATAGGACAGCCAAAAAGAGGAGGACAATTTGGATAAAAGTGCTGACGACTGGAATTGAGCCGGTCTCCTGCTTTGTCTGTCAGTGAAAACCTAAAACGAAAAATGAGGAAAGATACGAGACAATAATGCACATTTTCTGTTTTAGAATCTTCTTATTAGTATTTTTTCACACAATTTTGACTAAAATCGCAAAAGTTGTCCAAAAGCGGTCGATCAGCCCACCATAGGACACGATTGGACAATTTTAAATCGGGCTCAAACCATAGGACATGGAAGGTATTTGACACCTTCCCAATACTTGCGTTCCTTTTCCACGATAAAATCGAGGGAGGACAATTGTCCTGTCCTGTCCTATCGTGTCCTATGGTGGTCCGATCTGTCCAATCAAACCATCATTTTTCTCAAACGCACCTCAACTCTGCTAAATGGCACTTCTGTCTTCGGAGACTGAATCGGAGTGGTACCACGTGTGTTCTTTTCTAATTATTCTCTTCAAACTTTTCTCTCTCTCATTTTTTAGACAATAGATCTTGTGATCGATTTGACACATGAGATCGTCGAACTGAAATGAAATTTGGTAAGATGATGGAAGGTGTGTGTTCTCATTTCGTTGGTTATTCACTTATTTCCCTTATTTTCCGATTTCAATGGACATATAGTTGGTCTTCGTCGCCACTGGCCACTGTCCTGAGGAAGACTGGATTCAGAACAGCTTCGCCTTGCTGTATGATCTATTGATGATTTTCCACTCATTTTTCCCTCATTCTCTGAATCTTGATTTAAGATCTGTTCACGTTGGCGTGTTGGAATCTGAACTCCAGAAAATGGAATGAGTACTAAGATGATACATATATCCGTTTCCGAACTGATGGTTTGCATTATCTCATTTACCATTCTCCCCGCATTTGTTCATGATAGATTCTATGGTGGATGCTTTTACTGAGGTTACATGGCTCAGGGAATTTGGAACTTTGTTTGAAACTTGTTGATACTCTGTTTATTATTGGATTGATTGATCTGCTCTTTCCACCATCACATCCTGTTTCGAGACCGAGTCACGTCATCCACAAACTACAGTTCAATATCGTTGTCAGCACGCTCTGCAAAATTCCATCTCATTGAAACGACCATTTCCGTCGGGTTGACAGTCGAACGCAGATTCAAACGCGAGATCAACATCTGATGACCAGTCCTCCTCACGGACGATTCTCAACATCTCGACGACTATTATGGTCTAGTGGTGACATGACACGAATCGAAGCTGGAAGAAAGGTTCGCAATTTTTCTTGTCATCTTGCAGGAAAGTTCCAAATTCCATGAATTGTGTAACCTCAGTACAGGGAGAAGTACCAGAAAGAGGGTCTGCGCCCTTATCGTTCTTGCGGACTATTCTCCTCTTCATTTCTCTTTTCTTTTCATCAATCTTGTTTTCTTCCTTTCTCTCTCATCAGCTAAACATCATCGGATAAACCCGCAACTTCGGGAAAACCCGCAACTCCATGTGCTAACAACCGAAGTCACCTCAAGTGTTCATATTACGGCAATCCGGTGTGGACCAATATTGCATTCAAAATCCACATTTTTACCTCTAAATCTGGTGTCTTCATTTCAAAAGTGCTCATTGTGGGACGATTTGAAAAATGAAAATGAATCAACCAGGTTCGAAGGTTACTCTCGAAGAGAACCACAACCCTTGGAGGAAACAGCTCTCCTACCCTGGATTTTTTCCGGTACAACACTTCTTTTCTTGTTTATCTTTCAAGTGTCTCTCATTCAGTTCGACACCTTCTCAATCAATGTATTCGACTGCTCCAACGCACTGCACGGCTCAGACCCTCTCTACCGAGCTCTTGGTACGATCTGTTAGAGCGCTGCAGACACACTGAGCATAGTCACTGAAAGTGTGACAATCTTCTTTCTTGACCTCTATTTTTCGGCGGTGATGATGTCCCCACTTTTCATCGTTCGAAGCAACCCAATACGAGGTGTCTAATGTATTGTTACTTTAGGAAAGTTCCGGACATGCATAGCGGTGCTGGCGATGGGTCTCGTCTTTTGCCAGCGACTACTGATGGACTACGCGTTCTGGCGTGCCGTGGTGAGCGTTGGAACAGCAGCAGGGATTATTCTTGCGGGGATTATGCAACCATTCTACTCGCGTTTATCGAACTTCCTCATGCTTCATTTCAGTGTTTTTGGAACACTTCGACTTGGCCTTGAAATCGACTTCCTGGTTGATTCTGGAACGGGACAGATTATTGGAACAATCATTTTTGGGATTATTTAGGTTGGGGGAGAGATTAGACTCTCGATCCACTTCCTCCTTCCTCTGAAGGTTCAAGAGCGGCGTACCTGGGGCGTGACAAAAACCAAAGGCAACGAAGTGCTGCCCTGATTTGATTTAGCATCGGAAGAATGGAAATGCAGACTGAGACAACATGTGGGAAGGAAGGGTGTGGAACCAACAGTTCGGTGCATGTTCCACGAAAAAATCCGTTTACTCCCGCTGACACAATTTGCAGACAGAATACATGCTTTCTCTGTCATGCACTGAAAGGAGGACAATGCTCTTCTTGCAGATTACGCCCTGTTTCTCCAAACGGTTTCGGAGAACCGAATGAAGGCACAAGTCATGATGCTGCATGCAGAAAGGCAAGACCTGGTATTACAACACGATTTCTGATTCATTGCGTGATGAAGGGCGAATCAGCAGAGAACGGGAGTGGGGGAGGAGAGTCAATGGAACTGAACCTGAAAATGCATCTTCAAATCGCAGAAAACGACAGAGAAGACGCCAGCGACGCTCAAATCGAGTTTTACGAAAATATGAGGAAACAAAGACCGTATTTCTCTCTTCTCCAAGAAACATCAGACCCAAGTCGTGAGAGCGGAAGCGTCGTCGAAAAAGAGTTATGAGCAGCTTCTCAGCCAGCACCCAAACGACATCGCAGTACTTTGCTCGAAGAAGAGCGGGAACATCAAAGGCATCTTCCTTCATCAACGCTCTCAGCTTCATCGGCGATGTGGGAACGAATTTGTATGGGATATGACCAAAGCGGAAGACATGAACAAGACATTCGACATTGTGACGTCCCTCCTCCCATATTTCACCAGTTACGGACACACAATGACATCTCTGATGAAGACCGTGTATGACAGCGACGTCGAGAACGAAATGTGGGAGTATGTGGACATTCCTGTCGCCACCGCCTTCTTCGACGCCACGACCAACCCCACCATCGATGTCACGACAGCCGACAGATCGTTTCTGAACCTCGTTGCAGACTTGGCTCAGCTGTCCACGCAAATTGGAGCGATGAAAGACGTGCCGATGAGTTCAAGGAAGTCCACTCTCGAATTATCTCGTGTCAGTACAATTCATACCATCAACTGTTTGAAGGAGGATAGCGAGCACTCGTCGCATATGCCGACAATGCCAGCGTGCCAATGCGGACACTCTTCAATTTGATGGTGGCTCTCCTGGCGGCCGTCATGCTGATTGCGATGATTGTGTCGTACACCTTCCTCTCACTGGGTGACGGAGGATGGAGGGGGACTACACGACAACTCGGATGGACGAAGAAGAAGAGGAGGAGGACAACGGGTTGGAGAAAGAGGAACAAGACTCCGAAGAGATGGTGGAAGATGGAGTCAACGACGAACGAAGCGAACGTGACGAGAACAATCCAGAAATGTCCAGCACACCTGCCCAGAACGACACATTCGAATCCTCATCCGAACCGAAACCTTTAAACTCCGACCACTCGTCACTTGTCTTCGAAGGTCAAAAAGCGTTCCTCTCCTACAGCTGAGATTGGATGGGAGGGGAAGAGACTCGCCTTACAATCACTCTGACGTGTACAGCGGAGACATACTTCCATCACTAACTCACTACAACTCATCCACCTCGTACACAACTGGATTTGTTTGACCAACAACAGGAGCTCCATTCTCACCATCGTTGAATCCCACTGTCACTCAGTTCTCGCTCAACCAGCCAACACAACCACCAGTCGAGACGAAAACAGACTTCGGATTTGGACAGTTCACCGCTCGCTCCCTTCTGACGCAGCGGGACGAGGATGACGACCATCAAACTCGGCGAGACGACGCGGAGTGGGAAGAGGCATTCGAGAACGCAGTGGAAGATCTGATCGCTGGTCACAAGACCATCCACAGCGGGATCCCAATCGTGACGAAGATTATCATGGTCTCTCACGTTGTCCTCGTTTTTGGGCTGCTGGTTGGTTACATGGTTCCTAACAATTTCTCGTTCAACAGCTTCACAGACAGTGTGGACAACATCCTTCTCGCAGCGATCCGCCCCATCTGTCTGACCAATTCAAACTTCTTCCTTCTCAACCTCGCCTTCGACATGCCGTTCCTCGTCTTCCCCAAACTCATCACTCACCCAACCAATTCAGCCTCATGTCGAGACAACGATCAATCTGTCTCAGTACAGGAGCTACACCTTGAAACTTCTGTCAGGATCGTTGGATTAATTCCACAAAACCAGCCTCATCACCCACTTCGACACCACAACGGACACATTGACAAACGACAAGCTGATCGACGCTCGAACCATCACCCGATTCGACAACGACTTCAACATCGAGCAGCTGCTCGTTCCAGGAGACTATTGCATGACTGACAAGGCTTCCTGCATCGCAGAACCGATCCATGAACGTCTGCACGAATCACATGACACACTGGTCGGGCTACAGTCTCTCGTTTCGCGCTTTCTTCAGTATGGAGAGTTTCTGAAAGAGGAAGATGAATCACAGTTCAACGAAAACCATCCGATCTTCCATTTCATGAACTCTGCTCTGCGAAAGGACCTGCGTGAGGGACGATGAGCATGATGAAACGAATGCAAAGACTGCGGTGCTGACAAAGACATCTTCATGAGCAATCGTCTGATCATCGTGGTTGTGCTCGTCGTGGCGTACTTCTTCCTTCGATTTGTCATGATTCAGCCGTACGTAATTTTCAAGCGAATGAGACTGGAGGATCGGCGACTGGACGAGCTGATCTCGTTCGACACCGACGATGGGAATTATATTCGGTTTGTCGATGCGATGAAGATCGGGAACAAAGGAATCAACGGCCAAAGAGAAAAGATGATTGATGCACGAACAGCGTGATCCGGATGCACGAGCAGCACGAGAGCGCAGGGATGCAGGAGACAGCGATGGATGAGCTGATGAAGGCGACGAAGCGAGCGTTCCGGGAAGAGGAGCAGAACATGGTGGACCGTCTGAAGGCGGGAGGGAAGACCTCTTCGCTGACAAACGAACAGATTGACTCACACAAACTGGAGCACCGTGTGATGATCCAACGGCTGGGCATCATCTTCGATGGGCTGCGTAGGAAGGACTTGGCTCGACAAGCAATCTCCGTTCGCCATCAGACACGCCTCTTCGACCGACATTTCATCACCAGCGACTTGTGCGATTTGACAAGTGGGTGAATCTCTGTCGATCATACTCGTTACATTTCCATTCATTTCACCCCGACCGCCGCACTATGACGTATCATCCGACAGGATTGATTGTGAGGTTGTCGTCGTTTGTGGCGCTGATCTAAATTGTGGCGATATTTATTGTATTCACGATCACATTGCAGTCACATCTGAAGAAACTGTTGAGTGAATGCATCAACGTTCAGACCTCAAACTCCCTCACTCCTGACAGCTCCAAACTCACATCGGCTCCCCACTCACTCAGCGCAATGAAGACGAAGAAGAAGCGGAAGCGATTTTGGAGGAGATGCAGGAAGGAGAGTGATTGAGCAGGGAGAAACGAGAAGGTGGAGTTAGAATCGCCAATTCTCGAAACATCGTTTCCAAGAGTTCGACCCACATTTCGTTTCGTTCCTGTTTTGTTGTGATCTTGATAAACCATCTTTTCTTGTTCATTTCATGAGATTATGCATTCTCCAGAACAGGTTTTAATGAAATAATATGAAAAAACCTCAAAATAATGATGAAACTGGGAATATATCCGAATTCTGGGTCCAAGATCCGGGGTGTGGGTTTATCCGGAGTTGCGGGTTAAATCGAGTACGTTAAGATGATGAACTCAGTCGAGGTTCGATCGACGCTGTCACAACATTAGGAGTTCGATGAGCATCTGGAAATTGAAGTATGCCACTTTCCTCTTCATTTATTTCATGCCTCAACTATTCGATTCTTCTTTTTTCGATTTCTTCTTCAATCTTTCTTCTCATGAGCTCGTCTTTTCTTCAATTCATCCATCCTTCCTTCACCCCCTTTTCATACTCTCTATGATCTTCTTTGTCTCTCAGATACACAACATGCTTGAGTTACGCACTCCCTCCTCGTACTGAAACACCATACCCATGCATTTTCTCATTGTACCAATTCGACCATGAAAAGTCTCACTCCTCCAAACAGCAAAGTGTTAATCTCTAACTTCCTCCCTCTCACTATGTCTGCTCTCAATTTCGTTCATTTTTTTGTATGTTAATTCTCGTGTTAGTTCAGATCTGTCTATTCTTCGAGATCGTACCAAGCAAATGATAGTCAGAGCAAAATCGACTCATTGTGCCTCACTGTCACTGTATGGAAGGTTTCTGTCGCACACAAACTTCAAAGATGAACAGCAAACGATCAGAGACCGAATCCTTCACCGTCACTCCTCCTCTCAACACAATACTCCTATCTCGTCGAAAAGATTCCAACAGATCGAAACATCTCTCCAGACAGTTCGTAACAGGACCCAAAACATCCATTCGATTCCCCTCCAATTCACAAACCTCCCCCTTGTCCAAATCAGCCTCACTCGACAAGTCAAATCCAACTTCATCATCCTAAAACACAGGAAACACACCATTCATCTCGATATCTCATTTAAATCTTAATTCAGGTGAGATCAACTCCCAATTCAATCAGCCTCTCTCCTGAACGAGACAAAATGTTAAACTTGCACAGGTTCGATCTTCCTTCCTTTCTTTATGTCACTTTGATAATTTCTAGTTCTTCTTCCTCATTCAACTGCTCCATTCCTGACACTACAATCTCGTCCTTTCTCACATTTACCAGACCCCGCTGTCTTTCATAACATTCGCTCTCTTCAACACAAACACAACAAAATTCAAGAAAATCTGTATTTCTCACTTGGCATCGGAGGAGGAAGGAAAACGAATCAACACGATCTTTAACACCGCATCCACATCGCGTCGCTCGCGATCAACCTTAACTTGGGGGGCTGAACAATGAAGCATGAAAGGTGTTGATGAAGCAGACGGTGGGACACAGGGTGAAGAGGAGGTTATAAGGAGGCGAAGAGGCATTCGAGAAGCTGAGTGACGGAAGGGCCAGGTGAGGCAGTGAACCGGAGAACAACCCCAAGAACAGGGCAGGAAGGTCGAAAAGGAACTCGGAAAGACAGCGTCGATCAAGATGAATGACATCAAGCAGAATCCCTGACCAATCACACACACCCCTCTATTCCCCACCCGACGCTGCCCCACCAACTTCCGACGAGAGATTGGACAGACCACACTCGCCAACGACTCACCTCATGGCATAGCCGAGTGAGATCTCCAAACCGACAAAATTGAAGCCATTGCAAGTATCGATGGACAAGTGTGCCAAGGAAAGAGAGGAAGAGGCCTAACGAGTGGAAAGGATGATTTGATGCTGATAAAAGACAAATTTAACCATTGGAATGAAATATCCGAAGCGGATGTTGAGATACGAACAAATGTGTTGTCTGCTCAGATCTCTTGCATCTGGAATTTCTCTGAACTCACGTTCATCAATTTCCGATTAATGTCGTGAACGTTTCCCAATTATGTGATAAAAGTGAACAAAGTAGTGTATTTCAACGAATCATGTCATTGATCGGACCATCATAAAAGTTCTTCATTATCTCACCTTTATCCTTATTTTTCTTTTCAGGTTTTGTCGTTTTGACGAAGTAAGAGGCTGGTTCAATTCTTGCCTATACTGGCCTGACCGAGCCTTTTGGCTCGGTCAGTGTCACCTCGCTTCTCTTCTAAGGGCTCGATCAACTTTCGATGATGAATTGACTCAAAATTGTTGCATTTTATCTTCCGCAAGGATGAGAGGATACTGAAAAGAGAGTGGACAGATCAAAAACTTCAGAAACAGGTCTCGATATCAAATGATTCCAAAACTAAAGTTTGCAGAATTCAGGATGAAAGGAAAATGACACAATGAGGAAGAAATGATTGAATATTGAACGGCACATCTCCTTCACTCGATCAACAAGTTCGAAATGATGATGCGAGCTGTACCATGCTATATCGAATCAGTCGACTCCGTCCCCACACTCGCTGTATGATATCGTCGGTTCTGTCTTCATTCTCAATCGCTCTGCTTCGTAATGTTCTTGGGCGCATCTGTTTCTTCGGCAATGCTCTGCGAATACCAGAAAATAGCTTCAACGAGAATGGAGACGGTTGCATCTTTAACAAGAGCTCATGCTGTACTGGAACAAGAGAGTGGGTGGAGGCGAAAACGATGAATCGCTAGCCCAATCCATTCCTACAACCACAATCAGTGATTCCTGTAGAAGACGTCATTAAATCTGTGCTCACGAGGAAGACGACAGGATGTGTATCGATATCAGAGTTGACGAGAAATCATCGCCGTGCGTCATGCTAGCAAAAGTGCCTTTGTTTTAGCGCAGAAGAAGGAGTTGACTTTGGACTGTGTCCAAGAGGTCCTGAGGATCTTCTGATCTTGATGCAAACTTCCTTCTCGTCATCTCCATCAATCAAAGCATGCACAAAGCAAGTTGATTCCGTTGGGATCGGGCGGGAAGGAAGGTGGATGAGAGATCAGGTGAATGGAGGAATGTGTGCATGTTGCATTTTCTTCTTCTCCACCAACAAAAACTATATTGTTGACGTATTTGATTCAGTGTTTTTCTTTGTCTGAGCGGGAGGAAGATACTTCATTGTGACCATCTAACAGGAGAGAAACATTGTTTCAATTTGACAAATTGTGGAGACTCATCCAGAGAATATTCAAGTTTAAATCGGAAGAAGGAATCCAACGCTGTGTTCAATGATAACTCAGCTGTATCAAACAGCGTAAACGAGTGATGGATGGAATCTTGTCCTGTTTTGAAACGAGTCGTGTCTAAACGAATGGATATGACGAATTTGTTGGAAAGTGCTTCATGGTGTGATGATGGACGTGCGGAGTGATTGATTACGTGTCAATTTGTGAAGTATCTGTCCCGATCGGTTGAGAATGATCTGACACTTTGAGTGCTTCAGAAGATCTGACTGTGTAATAGGACCAAAGCTGTCCAAACTTGTCTATGAGGAATGCTGAACTGTTTGCTTTATTTGACTCGTGTTAGAGACAGAAAGGATAAGCGATGTTGATGGAATAGAGAAGTTGGATAGTATTGGGTGTTTGCCTTGAAAGGTGAGATTTGGGTAAGATGATGTCGTCAATGTGAAGATATCTGATGGTTGACTACATATTTTGGCAAGATTGGTGACGAAAGAAAGATGATCTCTCAAATTCTGCTGATTACATCGAAGATTCTGATTGTGTGACGATGTCCATCCATTTCTGGTCTCCAGAATCAACGAAGATACATGGTGCTGTAAAGACTAAGCACAAATTTGTGTTTGAACTCTCTTCGTTTTTGAAATCTCACGCTTCTTCAATGCGATTTCGAAAATGAGTATTCTGTTCGTCAAGGAATCACAATTATTCACTCACTATTTTCAAGGTGGCAAAGGGTGATGATTAAAGATGGTTCAGCCAACGGGAGTCTGCGTCATTGAAACGACAGCGAGGAAGAATGTTGTTCCCAGTTCAGAGTAGGAATCTACAATGGATGAGGAGTTGATTTAGCTTAGTGTTGAGACAGATGTTCCCATTCTCGTCACTGATGTGCAGGCTTCTGATTTGATCCCAGTGATCCCAGTCGGATCTGATCCCACTAAATACCTACAATACCATTTCGTTTCTTTCATTTCAAAAAAGTCTTCTTATATATGATATTTGAATGGAAAAAAAAGTAAAAAGGAAAATGGTCACTTCATAGATCATGAAAATGCAAACTTTGGGTGCTGCTGTTTCAGTTTGTTCTACAACAATAATTATAAAAACAAGTCGATAATGCGTTATTATGTCTTCTTTGATGGTTTTTTCTCACTGACAAAAGTCAATGAAGGGAATACATCGAAAAAAGAAGTGTTGGTGATTGTGATCGTGCGTGTTTTTGGGAAATAAGAGCTGTCTGAAATATTGAAGAGCATTATGTGAAAACAAGAAGTGAATTGAACATGATTAATGAAGTGATAATGAGAAAATCTCAAAGGAAAAGAGTTGAAATTTGATCTCAGTACAAATTTAGGCACTGACATCAATTGATCCCAGTTTTACCTATTTTGATGGGACTACTCAGATGCCTGCTGATGTGGTTTGAGATGGTGAGAAGAAGGAATTGGACGGAGAGTGACACACGAAAGGATGCTGACAAAGAGACAGAGCGGGCATTGTCAGTATCCTTTCAATTTGCGAGAAAGAGGAGAAGAACGGTGTGGACGATGTTGAGGAGATGGAATCGAGCAGATTGGGTGACTGCGAATCGGCGAATAATCTCCAGTCTGTGATGATCTGGCATCTTGCTCGGGAGAACGAGAAAGATACCTAATCAGCAGTTGAAAATACAAAATATTGTTCGCTCATCGGTGGTGGAGTTCGATTCTTGATTTTGAGATATTATACCTTAATTGTGGGTTGAAGTGCCGGATCACACATTTCGACATGAGTTTTGAAGATTTATGAGAAAAAACATGTTGAAAACACGATTAATTTGCGAAAACAGTGATAATATTCCAAAGAAGCTCAAATAGGATCAAAAGAGTTCTCGAAACCATATTTCATGGGTTTATTTTTGATCTGATTTGACCCATATTTTTAAAACTCCCGGTCACTGACCGTCAGTACTTTTTGAGAAAAAGTGACCGGTCACCCCCGGTCAGGCCAGTATATTCTTGCCATATGCATTTTTATCCAAATTGTCCTCCTCTTTTTAACTGTCCTGTAGGACAGGACAGGCAGGACATGCGGACCCAAGCCAATTCATCGTGGCAAATTTTTCATCTGTGGCTGCACATGTCGCTCATCCGCCGACTCTCGCCTCGCCACCACCGTGTTGACCCTGTTTCGATAGTTTTCATTGTTGTGAACATCTCGTCGTTCGTTCTGAGTTTGATCACGTCAATCATTGTCTCCGGGTAAGTATAGAGACAGATCTGATTTTGTAGACACACAGATCTACCGACAGGTATACGCACAGAACTGTGGTATACACACAGATCTGTCCTTATGTTCATAGACATGGGACATAATTCTTTTTCGGGACATAATTCCGTCTTTGAGCGATCTATAGACAAGTACGGTCTAATATTTGTGAATATTATTCGTGAACTGGTATGTTCACGCCACAAAAGTCAATGGAAAGGTAAAATTGTCTTGAAGTGGAGAAAGGAAAATCAAGGTATGATCTTCCCACAACCAATGTGAAAAGGTCTCCGTTCTCCGAGAAAACTCATATCCCAATCCTTCTCACCTGCCACGTCTCAGATGACATGACGAAAACTTAATACCAAGAGTCCAAAAATATTGATAAACTCGATAATGGATGTGATCAAACAGCCTAAATACCCTCTTGCCCGCTCAAAAATCCCCGATCAAGGATCCTGACTTCGAGATTTGCCAACTCGCGGACAATGACCTGATGTTCGCTGAAATGCTATTCGGGTGTGTTTTCCTTCATACACAACTCAATTGATCAATTTTTTCAACAACAATTGTTTCATCACTTTTCTTGCCAATATCTCCCTGTTTCCTTCATCACTCAATTTCCTTCTTGTTTTTCACATTTTTCAGTGTTTATCCATCCAACTTTGTTGATTCAACAAATTAGACGAACAGGTTGGTCACTCCACCAATCCAAAAGGATCCAGCCTCTTTTCCGTGTTTTGCACGTTTGCTCTCTTTCTCATTCCTTCTTTTTCATCCTCTTCACAAATTTAGGCAAGCACAGGGATACCATGTCGTCATACTTTGATCGTGGATGCAGAAAGAGATCTCTCCAATTGAAGGACGGATCACGTTCATCTCAACTTCATACATTTCACACGTGTTTTCATTCAGTTTTTATTGATCTTTTTTTCGTTACCATATGGAAATAGTTAAGGGAAAACCAAAAAACCCCTAAAATCCACATAAATAAAACGTCCACCAAAAAGTGAAAGAGAATCACATTAGAAACGGGTGAGGACCTGAACTTGGGTGTGCAAATTGAAACTGGGGGAGATGAAGCCCATTCTTTATTTCGAACCCATAATCTCTGCTTTTTTCAGACTAAATATGAAGATCATTATTTCCTGTCTAAAGTGCAGCATTGTTCATAATTATTGACTCATTCTGTCAAGATTGACCCGATTCAATCTTTATTCTCACAAAGTTTGTTTTTGGTTGATCACGTATGAATCTTGCGAAAGAATGAAGAATCAATAAATTAGACGAAGTTTTAGGAGATGTGAGACAACGAGGAAAAACAAAATCAAAAAGTAAGTGATCAGAAAAGATTGTAGGTGAGAAAGAAGAGAGTGGAGGAGTTGAGGTGAAAGATCGAGTCGAAAAGCTGAGATAGAGGATGATTTGTGTTGTTGATGATCCAAAGCACTTGTACAGTCAGCAATGCTGCCATTGTCCCCGTATCCAAACACATCACCTCATGATACTTCCTTCGCTCTTCCTCACCCACTTCGTGTCGAACCTGAACCAACACGCCGCGTCGATGGGCATCACCCTCCCCGACGACTCCAACAAGCGCGGACGGAAGGCCAAGCAAGACGCTGCGCCGATCCCGACCTTCTTCAAAGCACCTGCCGTCACGCTGGAAGACCGCGCACACCGCTACACCTTCTTCAACCTGCCGTTCTCGTGTGTCACGCTCTCGCTCTTCAACCTGCACCTCGCGCAGGGCTTCGACCTCCTCTCCTCGTCTCTCCCGTCTCGCGAGTCGCTCTCCACAACGTACGCTACGTTCCTCCCGCACGCTCCTCTTGCCCAGTTCCTCCATCTGACAGGCCGGGACAGGCCCGATTCTCGCCCATCAACCACAACCAGCACGGGATCGAACGAGTCGACGCTGTCGAACGGAGGGCTGCTCCGAATGGGACAGGACCAGACACCCACATCCACGCTGACCAGCCCGATCGTCGCTGTGGACTTACTCACCCACGCAGGCGCCTCGTCCTTCTTCAAGATTGACCTCCCGCGTTCCATCTGCGAGGGCTAGGAGAGTGGCTTCGTGTTCGGGTTCTTTGTGACCAACATCAACGGCGACAAGCTCCGCAAGGCTGGAGTGAAGAACAATTCCAGACTGATTATGAAGGCAGTCGCGTTCGACAGACTCGATCGCAGTGTTGTGGTGTGTTTTCTGCATCTTCTTCCATCGCCCTCTCCTCTCTCTCCAAACAGAAGCTTTCCACACCTAACTCGAAGAGTCGTGCGAGTGTGTCCGTTCGATTTGTTTCATCTGCTTTCCTCTTTCTTCTTCATCTTATCAATCTGACTCCTCTTCTCCAGTCCATTTCCCACCAGTTCGCATTGACGCGCGCCTTGTCCCACACACCTTCTTCGCCAGACAGCCACCAGCTCTCCAGTTTAATCCAAACAGTGGTCAAATGCTCCTCTGTCTCTCATAGATCCGCTCTTCCACATCTCGCCCGTCCTCGCTCGCGCTGAAGTGAAGTTCAACAACCCGCCTTTCATCGTCGTTGCCAATTCCGACAGAGATCAGCGATTAGTCGTGTCTGGCTCGAAAGCGAAGAAGCACACTCTTTCTCGTCTGTCATGTCATTCTTCGTCATTCCTTCTCTTCCAGATCCGATCTGAAATGAAGAAGACGGGGAGAAGCTGCGCGCACTGTCCGAAGTTGAGGGGCGATGTGTTTTCATCGTCAACCAGGCCGGCGTCATCGAGAGGAAGCTCAAATTGAATCGGTTCGACGATCTGGCGAATGAGGAAGAGGAGGGAAACGAGAATGACAGGCTTCGGCGACTGCATGAGATGGAATTGTTGGACAGAGCGAGGGCCTTCCTTCCAGATTTGGAGCAGCAGCGAGCAGAAGAGGAGCAACGTCGGAGAGACGAGAGGAGCAGAAGAGGCAGGCCGAGATGCTAGCCAAGCGGGATCCGGTCGCTCTCTCCAAAGCCACACAAAGGTGTGCTCGTTTTCTTTTCCCTACTCGTTCCGTTTCGTGTCAGGTTACTCACTCCACCCGATATGAGCGGCCCCTCCTATCGGGCGAGCGGGAGTGAAGACAGCGACGACGCAGGGTTTGGCGGATGGCGTTCTGATGACATGGGACCAGACATCGACGACTGGCTCCGATTTCCGACATAGAAACAGCCAGGCGGTGGGAAGAAGGGCAGAGCGGACACTGCTCCGTTCGATTTGGATGCTGTCCCGAAGTCTCCTCCGAACAAGAAACGACGGACAGAGCTGGCACGGGAGCTGCAGGAGAGGAAGACCAAGACAGAACTGCTGATCGACGAGACCATCCTGCTGCGGTCGGAGTTGCGAATGAAAGAGATCGAACGAATGGTTCCAACCACACGCTGGAACATTGGTGTGCTCTCATCTCACCTTCACCCTTTTCAGATAAAGCAAAGGCGGACCTCCGCGACCTTCGCATGGCACTCATCACAACGAAGGAGTGCGGGATTAAGCTGATTGGCGAAGACAAGACACTTGTGAGAGAGGCAGGCGAGCGCATTCTGATTGCAGCAACGAAACAAGAGAAAACGAAAAAGAACGATCCCAACACTGAGATGGAGAACGCAGCCGCCGTTTAGAAGAACAGAATCGAGCAAGCAAGGGTGCAGCTGGAACTTGGGTGTCTGAAGGCACAGGAAGAGGAATACGAAGCGTGGGAGAGGGAAGGCGAGCGAGCACTGCCAGCATTGCAGGCTGATCTCGACTCCCTCCTCTCCGAATACAACACTCTGCGGCTTCGAATTGTGCAGACGAAGGGACAATAGCACGCTGCCCAAAACGAGTTTGACCGCCTTCACCACACTCCCGTCCCGTCGCCCGCCGACGTCAGCCCAGTTGATGTTTCCATTCTTGAGCGAGATTCTGGTCAGATTGGAGAACACTTCTGACGACGTAACGAGTCCAATTTCATGAATTTGTATACTTTTTGGGGACTTCGAGTTTGTTGATGAAGATTGGATCTTGTTAGGTTCACAGTTGTTGGCGACTAAAAATAGGATGTGTTGGCCAACTACAAGCAAAATGGTAAGCGAGAGTGGAATGACAGTAGCAGTCACACCAAGGAAGATGCGCTTCCACCGACTGAAGTCGATCAGCACGAATAGAAGTAAAATAGTGAATTGAAACGGGAAACTTGGCATCAAAAGGAACCTCCAGATGTTCTCCGCCGCCCTTATGCAATTGGTGGAGATGATCAAAGCAGTAATCTTCCACTGTCAATGTGCGAAAGTGGTGCAGCGTTCAACAGCAATGTATTCCGATATCTCAGTCCGGTACGTACTGACTGAACTGGTTTGATGCGACGGAATGAGAAGCAACTCGCTATGATATCGAAGAAGTCGGGAAAGAACGGGTGAAGAATCACGACAATTCTAGAGGTAAATGGGAAGAGTGTCGAGGAGTTTAACTCACGTGTATTGCCTTTCAAGAGGATTTGTGTCATTTTGATAGGTTGTTGGAAGAAGAAGGTATAACGAGGAGAGAGATGTTTGGATCATGAGAAAGATGATGAAGATGACAGATGGAGAAGAAATAGACAAATATAGTGTCGGTAATGCGTCAGAGAAGGGAAAAACATGATGTGGGATACATATTTGACGATTTAAAAGAATGAGAAGATGATGATCCGATTGTTCTTCATCTTTAGCGACGTCAAACGGAACAATCTCGATTCTGATCGCTGTTTTGTTTTCGTGTCGAAAGAGAAGGAGGGTATATAGCATGGATGTCGATATCGAGCGAGTGAATACACCATGTGACGAGGTTTGTTGAAATGTTGCAAAATAAGGGTGACAGACAATTCGGTATTAGTCTGATCGTTCTGACACATGTCATCTGACCCAATTTGAAAGGCTTCACACTCGTCATCACTCCACACCTCTCCTCACCATTCTCATCACATTCATCCCGCAAAGGTGGTATTTCAGAACAAGTTGTTGAGGATCTCATGGCGTCTCAAGGAGCGAAGGAATTAGAACTCACAGCAGCAAACGACTGGTTTTGACGCGTTCTCTTCCACCCTTTTTCTCATTTTGCCTTTCTTCCATCATGTCCTCCCAATATTGTCTCATTCTCTCTCTTCCCATCATCTCTTCCTCATCAGTCAAATGACATCCTGCTATCCCATCGCAACTCCAAGGCCCTCTCAATTGATTATCTGAGCCACCTCAAAGAAATTCAACCAATAAATCTGGTGTAATCAATCGACAATCATAGAAATTATGAAGAACCAGACATGTTAAGAAACAACTGAATGAAGAAGTCAGATTCAGAATAGTGAAGTGCACACAAACCAAGACAAGATTCTGAAGCGAAAGATAGCGGACAAAAGTGAAAAAACACAGAAACAATAGGAAAAAGAGACATTTCGATGTGCTTGGAGAGAACTTGCTTCATATCGCCAATTCTTCACCAAACTTCCTTTTCTCGAAATTATTATTTCATTATCGGTATAATGAGAGAAAGAAATGAATAACTGGATAAAATGTGTTTCAACTGTTCCCCATAAATCACTTTTTTAAGGTTGATCAACTCATAAAGATTCACCTTCATCTCCTCCCACAGGTGTTTGCACACGCTATTACTGCACGGATGGATTCATCTTTCCCTAAACTTTCACTTTTTCGTGGACGTTTGATTTATGTGGATTTCAGGGGTTTTGTGGCATACCCTAATGTGAGAATCGAGATCAGCCCATAACAAATGAGAAAAGCAATGAGATTCCCGAAAATCTCCATTTGAGTTCACACTCCTTTAGAAGGTGTAATAAGCTTCCTTCAATCTCTCCTTTACTCTACAACTGTCCTTGTTGCGTATTTATGATGAAATGTGAATTATGTCTCCAAATTCAATTGAGTCCCACATCTATCAGAATTGTTCACTATAGAACATCATAAATCAAATAAAGTGACGTGAAAAGTGAATTGTGTTTTGAAAGTCTCTCTTTTTTGGAATTGTCGAATGGATTTCGTCACAGAGTCGATCTCACCCATGAAAGAAGTGGATCAACCATCCGACGGGAAATTCTCAGAATATCCATCCCCAAACGGCTCAGGTACCTTCTACAATGGTGTTCCGATCCTTCTGTATTGTTTCCTTCTTCTTGTTGTATTCCGCCCGTCTGCTTCGGTGCTTCTGTTAACTTCTCGAATGGAACGGTGTCCATCCACGACTCGTGTGTTATCACCATCGTTAGCACGTTCCCTTCAGACTTCTCCACTCGCTGTCCGCCCCCTCCTCCTCGCTCGCAGTGCCCAACTGTGGGTGGCTTGACTCCGTCTACCCTCCGGCAGCTTATTCGCTTTGTTGTGGTTACCCTCATCTCCTTCTTGATTCTTTGCTCAGTCGATTGTTCTTGAGCGGCGATGGCTGTGGCCGGCGCTTCCACGTCGTCCGTGCAGAGTGCGAGCAAATGTTGTGATGGATGACTTTGGTGATTTCCTCTCTTCCAACATCCTGTTTCGGCTGGTCTCTCTTTTCGCGGGCGATCACAAAGTCCATTCGACCAAGCAGCTCTTTGTCCACACTCGGCAGAGGATGAGGTCGGCAGTGGGTGAGGATGGCAGAGGGTGAGGTCGGCAGTGGGTGAGGTCGGCAGTGGGTGAGGTCGGCAGTGGGTGAGGTCGGCAGTGGGTGAGGTCGGCAGAGGATGACGTATGTAGAGGATGAGGTCGGCAGTGGGTGAGGTCGGCAGAGGGTGAGGTCGGCAGTGGGTGAGGTCGGCAGTGGGTGAGGTCGGCAGAGGATGACGTATGTAGAGGATGAGGTCGGCAGTGGGTGAGGATGGCAGAGGGTGAGGTCGGCAGTGGGTGAGGTCGGCAGTGGGTGAGGTCGGCAGAGGGTGAGGTCGGCAGAGGGTGAGGTCGGCAGAGGGTGAGGTCGGCAGAGGGTGAGGTCGGCAGTGGGTGAGGTCGGCAGAGGGTGAGGTCGGCAGAGGGTGAGGTCGGCAGAGGGTGAGGTCGGCAGTGGGTGAGGTCGGCAGTGGGTGAGGTCGGCAGAGGATGACGTATGTAGAGGATGAGGTCGGCAGTGGGTGAGGATGGCAGAGGGTGAGGTCGGCAGTGGGTGAGGTCGGCAGTGGGTGAGGTCGGCAGAGGGTGAGGTCGGCAGAGGGTGAGGTCGGCAGTGGGTGAGGTCGGCAGAGGGTGAGGTGGGCAGAGGGTGAGGTCGGCAGAGGGTGAGGTCGGCAGTGGGTGAGGCCGGCAGAGGGTGAGGTGGACAGAGGGTGACTCACTCCATGCTCTGTCACATGTCCCGATCCTTCTTCATCTGTTAAAACTGCATATCAATTGCGACCCACACCTCGTCCGCATAAAAAGACATCAAACACACACATCAATCAACGCCAGTTCGATTCGTTGTTAAGACTCAGCGAAGACGTGCAAGACGCGCTCGCCTTCCTCACAACCTTCCCACCGTCTCTTTCTTTCCGGGAAGTGGAGCAGCTGATGTTCCATCTGCACAAGAACCTCGGAATAGTGAATCCTCAATTTGTGGGATTCAAATAGAACGACAGCCACGAAGTCCTCCTCGCTCTTCTCGACGTGCTGGACGAGACCACAATGCCCATCGCATCCGCCGACGATGAGAGTGCGTCCGCCGCCGAAGCACGCGCGGACGACGCTTCCGAGCTTGTTGTTGTGTTCAAGCCGAACCAGCCGACCGCCCAGCGCCTCGCTCTTTTCGTCGCTCTTCGCGTCCTTCCAAGCAACACCCCGCACGCCCATCCGCGACAGCTGCACAGGCATGCTCAGAGGGACAGTTCTGTGCCACTCGTGTGGAGAGGCTCGCGTGGAGTTGCTTCTGTCCGGACAGCGACGACGGATGATTTTAGACAGATTGCGATGGATGTGATGGATTCTGCATCTGCTTCTGCGGCCAGCTCGTTCTTGTTCGTCATTAGGAGCTGGATGTGAACCTGATGATCCTGTGTGACGACCACGTTGTGCTCCTCCTCCAGCAGGAGTGAGGGAGACGCGTAGGCCAGTTGAGCGTCTTTTCAACTCGGTGAGGGAGCTGTCGTCGTCATCGGAGACGACACCGCCATCCTTCTCGAACCGTAATGTTACTTCTGGCTTTGGGGCTTCGCATCCTTTGCACAAGCTTCTTCTTTGTCTAGGAACGTGTCTGATTGGAGGATGGTGAATGCCTTTGCTGACCAACGTGAAGAAAGTGGTATGGTCATGATGGAGAGATCTGATGATCCAAGCGAACAATGGAAATCAAAAAGGTGAAGGATTTTTTGTATTCCTCTGAGAAATGAAGTTTTGTGATAATGTATGGTGATAAATGAGGAATAATTCGTGTGGTAGAAGAGCTGACAGTTGCAGAATGGCTTCTGTCAAATTCACGATTTAATGAGTTGAAATGTTGGCTGGAATCGGGGAGTCGTTCGTGTTGGATGATTTGAGTGGATACAGACATCACACACCGATAATTGGAATCAGAGAGTGTTTTGTAGCATTGATTCTGTCGTGAACTCAACTACACGAGCCGAGCGATGATCTGACAGAAGCTACCGATGGAAGTCCTTAAAGGATGACGAGAACTCAAAAATATTCATGTTGGCCAATGCTGTGGCACGGCCAGATGTGTAGAGATGTGGGTGATGGTTGTGGATTGCTTCTGAGGGCGATGGGAGTGGATTACTTCGATGGCGATGGGAGTGGACTACTTTCGATGACGAAGGGAGTGAATTACGGTTGAGGGCGAAGTAGTGAATTGCATTCGAGGGTGATTGGCAGGCTTCTGATTTGATCCCAGTGATCCCAGTCGGATCTGATCCCAGTTAATTTCTGCAATACCATTTCGTTTCTTTTCACTATTTTCCTTCTTGAAATATATGATATCTGAATAGAAAACCGAGATGAAATGAAAATGTTCATTAGATCGAACAATAACATGAGTCTTTTTGTGACTCACAATTATGGCGTATATGATGTAAATTTCCGAGTTTCTGAATGTCGTCCGAAGAATAAACAGTGAATAATTCTTGGATTTGCACATAAAATTGATGATATGTCCAAAACAATTGAGATGAGAGTGAAATCCAAATTTATGGTTAAGACCGGATGAACTGCTTCAGAAGGAATGAGCTCGATTCTGGGAGATGGGGATGGCGAATAGGAGTGCGAGTTTGTAAAATTGAAAGTGAGAAGAGCCGAGAGATGCCCACTTCGTGGATGTGCAACGCCGCTTGGATCGACGCCGTCAGAACCGTCGCAGAGCAGAGGAATACGAACAGTGACGAGCACAGCGCGGAAGGGTCAGTGGGCGGAGTGGTGGGGGTGAGTGAGGAGAACGGGGAGGACGAGGGGCGGCGAGGCGCGGTTTTGTTTGTGACGAATCGAGATCTCAGTATTGTGATTAGCGGTTGGTTTTGGGAGGAGAAGGCCAGGGGGCGGTCCGAGAGAGGACGGACAACCGTGGCATCGTGTAGTTCAACTTCAGGAAGGTCAGTTTGGGATTGTTTTTCCATCCTTCCCAAGATGCGATGGGACTTCATCTGTTCGGTTTGAATTTGATGCTGCAAACAGTATGTCTTCCTCTGCATCATCTAAAGTCTATTCTGATATTCTTTTCCTCTAATCCCTCGCGATTTCCTAACGGTCAGTCGAGTGTGGAGAATGGTCTTCCCCGATCTGCCTGTCTCTCGTTTGTATTCTGGGTACTCTTCTGAAAGCAAGAAGATCCGGTGCCGCTCCAAAATCTGTCGCCTCTCAAGCATTTTTCCAAGCGAGCGATGAATTGCTATGATCGGTGTTTTGCGAGCCTAGTGCACTCAACGCGGGAAAAGTGTCAATGCTTACAATTGGTCCTTTCTTCCATATTGCAGCATCACAACAAGTATCTATGACAGAATCTGCGCTGAGTTCGAAAGCAAGTCCATATGTTCTTCTGGCTGAGGTGGGGCTTCCGGACGATCCGTTGGCGAGTGAGGAGATGCTGGCGATGGAGAGCTAGAACGAGAAAGTGTTTGGAGTTAGTGTGGGCGATCTGTGAGGGAGGAGAGTGGATTTGTTGATTCGGTTGTGTGTGTGATCGACTAGTTGAGAAGAATGTGGAACGAGAAGAATAGGACGAATCAGAAGCCAATTGAAGAGTTCGTCGAGCTGTGTGCATGTGACTTTGAATTGTGTGGAAGACAAATCGGTCACTTCCCTTGACTTTTCTTCACTCTTCTTCTCTTGTTAACTCCTGTTCTCAACACCATTCTCCTTTAGAATCATGATTTCGGTTAAAAGACTCGAAAATCAGCAAAAGACAGGTCTTTGTGAGAATGAGGAAAATCGAGTTTGAAATTGAATGAGGAAAATCTCGAAACTCCTATTTAAGAAAGTGATGTCAGTCAAAAAATGGGGACTGGGATCAATTGATCCCAGTTTTACCTGTTTTGATCCCACCACTCAAAAGCCTGGTGATTGGAGTTGATTGCTTTCGCATGCGAACTTCTGGGTCACTCCATCTCGCCTCGGTTGAGTACTAAAGGGTTGACATCTGAATTTGCATTGTCATTGTCCACAAGGTCCATCTTCGGGCCGTCGCTGGTGTTGATTCTCGCCGTAACTCTGCTGATCAGCTTGTTGTGCATCGATGAATTGCGTACCTGCTGTTTGAGATGCTGTCGAACTTGCCCACCAAAGGTTCTGTGCTGGCCGTGTCGTCTGTACGAATGGAATGAAGAAGAGAAGAAGCGTGTGAACAATTCGAAGAGGAGACACACCGATTGGACGGAGATGAGGCGATGGGGAGAGAACTGCAGGAA
>JARBJD010000291.1:0-93419 GCA_033064195.1 Blattamonas nauphoetae
GCTCCATTGATGATTTATCACCAGAGTTCATTGATGAGTTCAATATCGTTTAATTTCAGAAGTGTTTCAAATATTTTTATTCCGTTTAAAATGCTTCGGAACAGTTTAGAACATTTTGGAAAAGATTCAAAGTTTTTAGAACATTTTGATAAAGATCTGAAAATTTTAGAACCGTTTGATCCTAAACAGAACTGTTTTGAAAACATCTATGATTTTCAGAAGTTTTTGGAAAAGAACAGAAAAGAACTGAACGAATACACCACTCAGAAACTTAATCGGTTGATCAGAATTGAGGGATACAAAATAACAAAAATAAGAGGTGAGATTGCACTTCGAAAAATAAACAATGACAACACAGGTGAATACAACACACTCTCGATTGATCAGAGATTATCCGACATAGAAGAATCAATTCGAACGTTGACAGACACTATTGGAAACCTTATTCAAGAATTAACGGACACTACGAATTAAGCCATCCTTGTTGATCTCTGTCAGTGCTACTCCATCAGTGTTGTATCGAAGAATAACTGCTTCACATTTTTGTTTTCGTTGATAGATGTTCCAGAATTGTCGAATATCAATTGGTGAGTTCAATTGAGGATAGACTCTACTGATTCTTTCTTTGTTGAATCCTCCAAAGATCCACATCGAATCGATGTTTGACTTCATGTCTGCTGACAAACTGAAGAGTTCTTGCATTGTCAGAAAGAAAGTGAACTTTGGTTGCCGATTCTCCAGCAGTAGGTCCATCATTGTCATTCTATTTTTGGAAGTCCTTCGTTCACCAAGAATTCTACGACAGTCATCAAGGAGTATAATCGTTTGGAGATTCTTGACTGAGAAGTCATCAATGAAAAGAGCATCAAAGAGATCCACCCTGCATTCATCAGTAATTCTGTTTTGCCATTGGTTTTCAATAATTTCTTCATACGCAGCCTTTGATTGAGACAATTCCAACAGAAATGGAAGAGCATCATCGTATTTCACTTTCACATAAGGAACGTTCAGTATTGGTTTGAATTTGTCGAATGTAGGATCTATGTTCTTATCAGTGACGAAGACAAAGAGGTGAAAGAGTTCATTTCTGACCTGAACATTCTGGATCTTGGCAACCTCTCGAAGAGCATTGAAGGTTTTTCCACTTCCTCTATTTCCAACGAGGACATTGACACTGTTGCGATTGAAATTTAAGTCTGGATGAATTTGTGATTGCACTTCATGAGAAACATTCCGATTGGATGCTTCGCTAATTTTTGCATTCACATACGCTGTTAATGACATTTTTGTTCTTTGCATTTATGATTTATCACTAATTAAAATATAGTTTTGGATTTTTTATTTTGTATGAAATACACAGATGTCGCAAAAGATAGTGTACCAAAAAACAGCAAGAAAAGCACAACCAAAGAAACCGAAATTGAGATATTCACAAGATACTCAAGCAGCAATGAAACGAATTTATGCTGACGATGACATAAGAACAAAATTCAATTCTGCACTCAGTAGTGTTCCATCAGCGTTAGAATACATTGAAAGGACTGGACAAAATTGGACTGTTCAAATGGAAAAACATGGAAAAGTTCCTGATGTGATGATTTATGACAAAGAAACAGGTGATCTAATTGCAGCGAATGGGTTCATGTTAGCACCATACAACAGCCGACCTGTCGTCGAGACATACTATTCAATGAATCCAACACCAGATATGCGAAGACAACAACCATTTTCATCATTTCGTCAAGATCACGGAAGAAGAATCAAAGCTGCACACCACAGCTTCCTTAAGACTGGAACATACGACTTGCCAGGAAACTATCATGAAGTGAGCTATGGAGACATACAAAAACAACGATCACAACAACCTTATGCAATAATGAAGAAAGCAGTTGGTGACTACATGACGAATGTTTTGAAGGTGTATCGTGCCAGCAAAGATCATCCAGTAGACGTTAGCAATGGAACATTGGACAATATGGTTTTCAATTCCATTCAGTCTAAAATAGCATCAAAGATGTGGGATAAATGGCTTGAAGACAATGTTCAAAACTTCATAAGCACAAATGAAGAATGTCAGAGAGTAAAGAACAGAAAAGACTTCAAAGAATTGGTAAATCCACAATTTCTTGATATAACGACAACAAATCCAACATATTTGAGTGATTTTCTAGGTCAATACAATGTTGAAATATCAACAATTCTGAATCAATTGACGAATGAAGCATATCGAACAAGAGATGCAGGACAGTACCAACAAGTGTATATGCCCGAATATGCTCGATTCGCACACTTGGAGAAAGATATGAGTGATTAAAAACATAAATAAATATTTTTTATTTTTATAGAAAGTGATGCAGCCAATTCTAAGTTGTCAATTGACGAAACACACAAGCTCTTCTTCAGTTCCAACGTCAATCACCAACAATGTCATCATCGATAATAAAGGATCAACTTCTGGTAGACCAAAGTTGGAAGACCGAAATGAACATGGTGCAAATGTTGAACTAGACCATGTTCCAGGTACATATGATCCTCCACCACTCGAGATCTATCCATCAGCACCGATACAGAGTCTCACCAGAGGCTTCGAACCCTCCAGAGGGGAGAGTCGTTCAATCCCACTGCGAGAATACACGTTTAATATTTCAGCATTCAAAGATCAATTATTGCTTGTGTACAAGAACGCATTCGCCTGTGAAAAGAAACTCTTGAATAATCTCATTGAACCTTCGAAGAAACTGATCACAAACCAAAGTGATTTATGTGCTCTGATTGCTACCCTCACTGGAATTAATGATGTGGTGATCGAATTGGATGATTTATCTGACAAGTGCCTCTGTCTGAATAAACTCCCTGTATTTCGAACCATTTTCAAGATCCTTGTTGGTGGCAAAGACATGAGTATTGCCTTCAATGAAGCATACAACACAATTCTCAATTATGGAATTTCACTCACGAAAGCAATCCCGAGATAAATAATTAATGAATTGTATTTTTTATTTTTACATAAATGGCACCAGGAAGTTTCAACAAACTCAAAAATATCGGCAAACAATTCTTTCAATTCATCAAACCTCTAGCTCCCACGTTGCTTCAAGTCGGTGGTGGCTTGCTCTCACAAACGAACAACAAGTTTGGACAAACAGCAGGAGGAATCCTCAGTGGCTTAGGCGGAATGATGGATGCGTATCAGCAAAACAAAGCAATGAATCAGTCACAAAAGCCACAAATGATCGAGTATGAACCACCACGAAATCCTCGGTACGTTAATGATGATATGCCTCAATCATCAAATTCAAAGATTCAATTCAAAGGTTTATAAAAATAAGTGTTCTAGTTTTTTATTTTTACAGAAATGGCACCAGGTTGGTTATCAAAATTAGCAGGAGTCGGTAAAACCATTCTCAGAATTGGAGCACCATTTCTGAATCTCATTCCCTTCGTTGGACCAGTGATTTCTAAGATTGCACAGACAGGTGTTGAGATGATACCAGATGTGAAATCAGATCAACAAATCCATGCAGAAAAGATGGCACAATACGAGCAAGCAATCAACGAAGGAAACACAGCAGTTGCGAATCAGCTCAGAGGTGAAATTCTGAGACTGGAAGAAAAGCTGAAACCTAAAGTAAGGAAACCAAAAAAGAAAAAGTAAATGAAAGTAACAATTATGTTTTTTTATTTTTGATAAAATGAACTCACACATTACACATCTGACAAATAAAAGACATGGAGCCTCAACATTGACTGGAAATACAACTGGATCAATCAAATATACCAGGGATGACATTGGTCAAATACAACAACAACTAATGTCTGAACACCACGTTAATTTTCTCTTGAATGATGGAGCACACAGTACCTCAATTCAGGAGTTGAAACCATCAGAGAATTCACGTTTCTACAAAGGACAAGAAATAATCATTCCATTAACTGGTAATCAAGACATTTGTCAAATCGATGATTCCTTCATAACATTCACAATCACAACGACTTTGAAAGTCAACAATTGGGACATTACCCCAGATAAGGTAGGATCATACTCAAATGAAAGAATATTTATGTTCGTTGGACTCAAACATTCGGCATCAATCTTTAGTAGATTCACTGTTCTTCACAACAATCAAAGAATCATCAGCACTGCAAACAATGACGTTTCCATGGAGTCTCACATCTACAACATGATCAAACCAAAGAGTCAATTGGAGAATCGGAAGCACGCACATACGCCATGGCAAAATGCTTGGAATCATGACGAATCAGTTGCTGGTGTCTATATTCCTTTATCAGACTTCACAACGGTGTCACAAGCTGGTCATTTCACTGATACCATTAAGGTACCGATTCGTGTGTCAATAAACCTTGAAGATCTTCTCATTTTCTCTGGAATGACTGACTATCCAAAATGTCTGTTTGGTGATTTGAAATTGAGTGTCTACATCAATGAAGATGCATTTGTGTGTTGTCCAGTTAATCCTGAACTCACTTTGAAGAATACATTGTCGACCTACATTGGTTCAACAAAACCACCAATTCACCATGCCATTGCAGATTGTCAACAACATCGTCCATGGTTTTTCCACTCTCTTCTTGCGAACTGCACAAAGAATTTCGTTCAGATTGGCCAATCATTTCGGATTTCAGCAGTGACTCAAGACATTTACTATAACTCAGCTGGAACAGTAGCAAAAGAACCAGAATTCATGGATCAGTACATATCATTGAACATTATTGATTATCAAATTGATGACGTGTATTGCATGAGTGCTGGATACAAAATGAAAGAAATCGCGAAAGAGAGTCTGAAGAAAATGTATCAGGATCGTCCTGGTACAATTCCAGCAGAGAAGATATCGTTCTATCCATTTCAGAAGACACCAACTGCAACAGGAATTGATTGTACTCAACAAATGGTTCTCGTCAATGCCAAGGATATTATGCTCCTCTTCCGTCACTACGATAATGAAGTCACCTGTTTCCACAATCCAATGCAGAAAGATCTTCGTGTGCATCTACTCAACAAATACTATCCAGAAAACTGGACATCAACGATTGGAGCTCGCTTTTATCAATTTGCATTATCAACGCTCAACCTTGATTCATACCTCACTGTTCCAGATGATTTGGAGCGTTCATTGACGGATTCTCTCGTTGAAGAACATCTTGAAGGTGGTAGAACATATCCTAATGAAACAATGGCAAGAGTGCGACCGATTCATGACAATACTGACTTCCTTTTGTGCTTCTCAACTCAACGAAGTGGATGTCCAACAAACTGCAATGATTCAATCAGTTCCAGAGGTCAGAATGTTCCAGTCACATTGAGATCAAGTCCGATTTACCAAGGTCTGATTGACACATATTATAATGTTCTCGATCCAAGTCAAAAGGGTGGTGATTTGACAACATTTACACATCCTCCAGCACCAATTCTAGCAACGACTGCCACAACATGGTGGGTCTTACGATTCGTTAATGACGAACCTAAAGTTGAGTATTATCCAAATCATACATTGAAAGCATTGCACAAGGAACTCGGAATACCGAAATCGTAAAACCGTAAAAGAAAATAATGATATTGTATTTTTTATTTTTCTATAAATGAGAAGTATCAGAGCAAATCAATCCAAACCAACATCGACATTAATTGAACAAATTGAAGTCCAATCATACATGCCAAAACAGTGGGATTCAGAACCTCACGTGTATTCAATTCAAGAAGTGCATCCAACAAATCCTCCAATGCCATGCCGAATCACAGACGAGATTGAAGTTCCATTGTGCTATGACGGACATGATGTGACTGAGTTTGCGAAGAGTCATTTACGCATTGATCTGACGGTTACTGTTTCAGTTACAAAGCCGGGGGAAGGTATGCCAATTGAAACTGTTGGAATGTACGGAATGTTCTTCGGATTCAAATCATCATCAGATGCAATTAGAGACATGAGACTCGTCGACAGTCAAGGAAACATCATCGATAATTCACTACAGAACAATCACATCCACGAATCATTTCTGTATCACACATTCAAGTCTTATGAAGAGAAAAACAACATGAAGCATTGCTACAGTCTTTGGGAAAATGTTCAGAGAATGGATCCAAGTGTGTGCGGATACTATTTTACTCCATTATTAAGAGGTGATACACCTTTCCCACAAACAATCACATTTACAATTCCACTGGTGATTCCACTTGTTAATCTACTACCACTGAGTACGTTTGATCAGTATCCCAATTCCATCTTTGGTAATTTACGCTTGAGATTTCACTTGACAACTGATTCGCTTGTGTATTGTCCAATTCGATCATCAACTGTTATTCGAAAAACACTTCAAGATTCATCTGATGTATTTCAAAATGCGGCAGTTAATGGAATACAACCATCTCGAATGAATTTAATGCAAGACGGAGAATTCTCAGTTTTAACACAGGAATTCACACAAATCGGAAATCCAGTTCAACAATACGATAAATTTGATGATCAGGATTTAACGTCTGTTGCAAGGATATACATAAAACAATCCACTTCTACTGTTCTTACTTCATCAGTGGACAAAGCTACAACTGTCTGCTACGGATATCAAATTACAGACGCTTCAAAACAATCTTTGTTCAACACTTATTCAAAGACTCTTTATGTTCTGAAAGCAGAAAGAATTGACACACAATCATTCCAATCAAAAGCGAATGCCATGGGAGTGAGATCAAACATCAGTATCAAACTCAACAATCTCATGAATCTAATGTGCTTATTCCCTGAAAGACCAAACGAGTGTACAGTCTTCAGAAATCCTCAATATGTTGGTCAATTCGAAATGCTTGGATCCAACTTTCCCAATTTCCCAATGTCAACAATCTCACCAGAGTTCTATCAAATGATGATGGTTAATGGTGATTTCATTGGATGTTCCGCAACTGAAGAATTCGAGAATTCAATATGTGCTTCTCGACATTCCAAGTATAAGGTCCATGGAGTTGACAAAATTAGCGTTAGACAAAGAGCTGCTACCGATGCAACTAGTTTCACATTTATGGTTCCAACAGATCGAAGTGAAATCGCTGGTGGTGAAGAAGGTATTTCGACAGCAGAATCCGTCAACATTGTTTATAGAGGAACACCAATCAATCAGGGAGAACTGGATCCATATTTCACATCAACTCCAGAAGGTCCTCCTCCACCGATTTTGGCATTACATCAGGCAACATACTGGTTGTTCTGGATTGAGAATGGACAGCCACGAGTACGATATGTCATTGATCGACGACTCCAAGAAGCATATGAAGAAGTAAAGAGAGGATATTAATGATAAAAGTGTTTTTGATTTTTTTTATTTTTGCTAAAACACAAATGGTCAAACGCTATTTCTCAATTCAGAATTCCCACACCGCTCAATTTCCTCCCGATTTTGTCAATTCCCGAAAACAAAAATATGTTCACTTTCTTGACTGCAAACTCATCCATGTGAAGGAAGAGATTGGTGAGACTTCAACGGTTATATCAAAAGATATTCCACAGAATTACACAATCCATGCTGATTGGATCCAGACTGATGCACACAATGATTCATATGTTGCTTTCTGTAACGAACAGATAGCAAAGAGAAAGAAGTGGGAATTAAGTACTCGACAATCAGTTGTGAAGATCTGGTTCAAAGACAGTTCTGGTGAATCAATCGAGATGGAAACAACTGAGACAATCAATGGAAAAATAATCAAAGAGTACTATGAATTTTTGATTGATCTCATGTTGGAATATTGAATGGTGTTAGAATATTTTTATAATTGTACATTGAAGATGGCAAAAATAACCGAAGAGAAGAGCCTTCCCACGTTCGTACGAGCTTCCTATAGACACCCCGATACTCCTTTGGGGATCGTTCTATCGCGATCCTTCTAAATGACTGCTGCTGGCGAAGTCCTTGAAGGGTTAAGTCTTGGGTGGGCATGATTTACGGGCACATCTAAGTGCTGCCAACATGAACCCCGGGGACAATCTTTCGATCATCCGTCTCCAATCCAACCTCCAAATCGTTCTGCGCATCAGTCACCAGGGCACCATTTTGCCTGAGTATCTTGGAACATTACGTCGAGGGCTCAATACTTGAACTTGGCCAACAACTCCTCTTCATATACAAATTAAAAAATCAGAAAGTTAAAAAAGTTTAACGTTTATTTTTGGATCACCCATATCTCAAGAACTACTGCTCAGATCACTCTGAAAACATCAGAAATGAACTCAGCAGATCGGGATTGACCTTGGAAGAGGTTTGTGTGGTCAAAGCTCACATTTGAATTTTTCGAACTTTGTCTGGATCACCTCTTCATATACAAATTAAAAAAATCGAAAAAAAATAAATCAGCGTTAATTTTGAGATCACCCATAACCCCCGAAATACTTCTCAGATCACACGAAACACGTCGTATATAAACACGTCAGACCGATATTAGCCTTGTCAGAACAATTTTGGATGGTCTCAAAAATTAAGGTTAATTTTTAAAATTCATTTTTATTACCTTATATAGTGATGAAAAAAGTGAAAAAATCATATTTGACCAAAACAATCCACGGATGCCCTAGATGCATGGGGAGGTTGTGCACGTCATTCTGGTGCATTATGAGCATGCTCCTGCGCCGTGGACTTTGTGGACCTGTGGACCTGTGGACCTCCAAAAATAAAAACCAATTTGATTTCGCGATCCACCTAGGCCACCTGGGCCAGTCAATTGGATTGATGTACAACATCGACATGATCGTGCCGATTGATTTGATCCTGGCTCGACTGAAATCAATTTTTGGAGCTCATTTTATCAAAATAAAGTAAGAATTAGGTCCAAAATTCATCAAAATCGAAGAAGAAGGAAATGTGTGTTTTTGAGGTCAAAAGTGATTTATTCCGTGTTATTAGCGATCTAGATAGGTATCGATTTTCGCCATCTATACTACTCAGGGATGCCAATAATAGGGCCATCACAAAAGCGCATGAATTCATTCAACCGCCATAAATCAAGATTTTCCCAGAATCGGATAGATATACTCCAACTAAGAAAAAACAAAAATTTTGAAAAACATCCACTGATACTCATTGAGAAAACCGCCTTGAACTTGAAAAGTGTCAGTTTTCACAATTCATTTTGGCAATATCTCAACAACCAGTGAATCAATTGTCATGAAATTTTTGCCAGATACTTTTGTTGATGATTCGGACATTTTAAAAAAAGGAAAAAGATTATGGGTATCTGGTAAAAAGTCGAAAAACCCATATTTTCTCGAAAACACTCACAGATACAAAGTTTTGCCTCTTTTTTCATAAAAATCGTTTTTTTTGAGGTCTTTACGAATAGAATGTACTTTATTTGGTTGAAAACGCATGAATTGTTGTGGAGATGTGACGTCGAAAAGTTCGCGGTTTTTGAGTGCATTTTGCTGAATGAGGCTACAGGGCCCAATAATGTGCCTTTAGCTCCAATATTTATTAGAATTATTGTCTCACCAAAACAACATTTCACAGATAAAATCTCGATTGATGGCGGTTTACTGAATTTCGGCGGTTTTGTGACAGAACCAAAACGTTTTCGCACAACCACCTGAAGAGCTGAAGGAAGACGTTCGCGTGCTGAAGGAGACTTGGAGGGCGATGGCAGAGAAGATTCAGTCGCTCCGAGCTGCTATCGACACAGTGCTCCCCGTTCTTTCCAACGTCATCGCCAACCATAACTCATTTCAAAGTTCAATTAGTATCCAGCCATCAAGACATTTATACACGGATTGGCCTGATATTTCCGTCAAAAAGAGAGTTAAATGAAGGTGAAGGCAAATTGGTTATCCATAGTGTTGTTTCAAGACTGATAATGTTGATCAGACCCATGAACAAACGACAGAAAAATGACTACCAACTAACACGCCTTTTTGTCATGTCACTCATGTATCCATAATATACTCATTATTTCTTCATCTCGACGTGAGATGGCCATTAATCGAAGATCATTGGAGAGTGATCATGGATCAAGATCGTGCCACTGTTTTAAAAAATGTTTGTTCCCAAATTGCATCAATGGAGATTTCCGTTAACCCTGGAAAGAAAATGGTTTAATCACGCTCGAAATGTCCATAATATTGATCAGAATCATCCGGGCTGGATGATTGTATTGTCCTTCTTCGAAGTGGGACAGGAACATGGGAGTCTGAACTCGATTCCTCATGATTCCTTCTGAATGATTCTCGTGTCGCTTTCTTTGTTGTTTTTCGGTGGTGTGAAGCAGGGGAGCTGCTTGGACTTGAGCTGCTCTTTGCTTGACGTGATTCTGAGAGTGAGCTTGGTGATTCGCTTCGTCGCGAGGGCTTCCGATGAGTTGACGACGAGCCTTTGCGGATCGACGACGATGTGCCCTTCCGTCCAGAATGGGAAGTATCCCACACTGGACGGCTCGACTTTTTCTGCGTGTGCGAGGAATGTCGGTGTGCATGTGGAGAGCTATCTGAGCGATCGTTTTGTTGTGTTGTCTTCCCTCGCGAGCGGTGAGAGAATGAGAGTGTGTTTTTGTTGAGTGATGTGTCCACCCTTTCTGAATGTCCTTTCGACCGTCGGAGATCAGTCTCTCCAGATGGGTGGTGTTTGGCGGGGATGTCGTTCAGAATCATCTGTCGCTGCTCTTTTCGCCGTTTCGAGAGACCCAACAACTTTGCATCAATGTCGCTGATCTGCTGTTGTAGTTGCTTAATCGCTTCTGAGACATACATAATCTCGTACTTGACGAAGAGGAGGTCGTTGCTTTCAGTCTTGAGGGCATGCAATTCGGCCTCGAGTCGCTTCTTCCGATCCTCCTTCTCATCCACTGTTCGCGCCATTTGCTCGATTTGAGGAGTCAGGTCTTTCTTTCGCTCCGTCTTTTCGTCCAACACGGTCGGGGCAGTTGCCAACCGGTCGAGAGTGTCCTGCACGCTGCGGATCTCGCTTTGGAGGTCAGTCCGCTCGTTCTCCAGCTTGTTAGCCTCCTTTTCTTCACGACGCACGAGCTGCTTCTGCTCCTTCAGTTGCTGTGGAGCAGATGATGAGTCGGATTGAGTTGAGCATTCGGAAGAGAACAGGGCTTCATCCAAAGCAGCGGTATCCTTCTGAAATTGCTGTCGGAGTTCCTTCTCAATCTCCGCTTTGAAGAGGGCACGTTTCGCTTCATTTCTTTTCTCTCGTTCTTCTGACCAACGAAGCTTTCGTGCTTCTCGATCGCGTTTGTCCTGCTCTTCTTTGCGCTTTTTTTCTTCCCTGATTTGGAGTAGCTTCTCTCTCTCGTTTTTGGCTTCCTCGTGTCGCTTCCGCTCCTCAGCTTTTTTGGCCCTGGCTTCTTCCTTCGCTCGCTTCTTTTCATTTCGTTGAATTTCTTTGAGATGAGCAGCTTCCCTCTTCCTTCTCTGCTCTTCTTGCTTCATCTCTCTCTTCTTCCTCGCTTCTTCTTCCTCCTTTTCTCGTTTGAGTTGTTCTTTTCTTTTCTGTTCTTCCTCGCTTTTCTCCTCCCTCTCTTTTTCATGAGCGAGTCTCTCTTCCTCTTCTCGTCTATGTCGTTCCTCCTCTTCCTTCCTCATTCTCTCCTCTTCTTCCGCCTTTTCTTGTGCCAGTCGTTCGTCTTCTTCCCTCTTCACTCTTCCCTCTCCATCTCTTCTGGTTCTTTCTTCCTCTCTTCGCAGTCGTTCTTCATCTTCATCCCTTCTTATACGTACTTCTTCCTCATCTCTCAAGCTTTCTTCTTCTTTTCCAAATCTATCTTCTTTCTCTTCCTCATCCATCTTGCCCTCTTCCTGCTTCTTCTCATCTTCCACTGTTTGTGTGAGTGCTGTATCTTCCTCCCTTTGTACAAGGCCCACGTGATCCTCCAGTGTGTCTGGAGTGCCTGGCGCATCCTTCATCTCATCCCCCATCAAATGACTTTGGCTATCTTCTTTTCGGGCTGGCTGACGCGGTGGCGTGAAGAGAACGGATTGTGGGGTGCTTTGGAGGAAGGACGTTCTCTTTGTCCATGTTTGGCTTGTGCTCGCTTTGGGCATCTGGTCTCTCTTTCTGTACAGCCTGTACACTTCCTCAGCAGATACAGTGATTGTTGGCTCGGGTTGCTTGATCGTGTTGTCCTGTGGCTCTCTCTCGCGTCGTAGCTCCTTTTCTCGATTTGCAGTGGATGGACTACTCCAAAGAACGTCGTTTTCAAACGGGTTAGACCGAGGGGACTGGATATGCATCGATGATGACAAGTTGGCATCCGCTTCATGTTGCGGAGACGACGGTGTTGCTGCTTCATAGATGTCTGTGACAGGTGGCGTGTGGACAGACTCCTCTTCGTCTGTGTGTGGTGGGGGCGTTTCATCCTCATCAGGCATGTCGCTGTCTTCAGGCCTGCTTGCGAACTCGTCCTCAAATGCAGCTGGTCTCAGCATTGATTCGTAGAATTCGTCCACAAACTTGACCTGGCTGGTCGACCGTGCCATATTCGCTGTCGGTGAGAGGAGGTATTCGGCTTCTTTCGCGGTTTCGACGGTTTCTTCTTGCGTCTGAAGCAGTGACGGCTCGTCTATGTTCCACTGCGGACGCATTTTCTTGCGCGAGTTGGAATGATGGGAGAGTTCCCGCGGCTGAGGGATGTTGAAGCGCATGAAGTCCGAGTCATCTGCGCCTTTTGATAGCTTGTTCTGTGACTGTTGGAGGCTGATGGCATTAAACCTCTTGGCAAAGATGTCAATATCTTCTTCAGTCTGCTCCTGTTCAGGTTGGTTGGTTTCTTCCTTCCTCGATCGTTCCTCTTCCTCTTCATGTCCTTTCCCTTCTTCTTCTTCTTTTCGTCTCCGGTCCTCTTCTTCCGCCTTTTCACGAACAAGTCTCTCCTCTTCTTCTCGCCTCTGTCGTTCCTCTTCTTCCTTTCTCAATCTCTCCTCTTCTTCCGCCTTTTCTCGTGCCAGCCGTTCGTCTTCTTCTCTTTTCACTTTTTCTTCTTCCTCCTTTCGAAGGCTTTCCTCTTCCTCTGCTTTCAATCTCGCCTCTTCTTCTGCCTTCTCACGGGCCAATCGTTCTTCCTCTTCCTTTCTCAGACGTTCCTCCTCTTCTCTCTTCTGTCGCTCTTCTTCTTCCTTCCTCTTTCTCTCTTCCTCTTCTTTCTGGAGTCTCTCTTCCTCCTCTTTACGAAGTCTCTCCTCTTCTTCCTTTCTGAGTCTTTCTTCCTCTTCAGCTTTTTCACGAGCGAGTCTCTCTTCTTCCTCCCTTCTCTGCTGTTCCTCTTCCTCCTTCCTTCTTCTTTCTTCCTCTTCCTTTCGAAGTCTCTCCTCTTCCTCTTTTCGAAGTCGTTCTTCTTCTTCAGCCTTTTCACGAGCAAGTCTCTCCTCCTCTTCTCGCCTCCTTCGTTCCTCTTCTTCCTTTCTCAATCTCTCCTCTTCTTCCGCCTTTTCTCGTGCCAGTCGTTCGTCTTCTTCTCTTTTCACTCTTTCTTCCTCTTCTCTTCTAACTCTTTCTTCCTCTTCTTCTTCTTTTCTCAACCTCTCCTCTTCCTCATCCTTTCTAAATCTTTCTTCTTCTTGATGAAGTCTCTCTTCTTCCTCCACTGTTTCTTGAGCGAGTCTCTCTTCTTCCTCCCTTCTCTGCTGTTCCTCTTCTTCCTCACTCTTCAGCTTCTCCTCTTCTTCCTCACTCTTCAGCTTCTCCTCTTCTTCCTCACTCTTCAGCTTCTCCTCTTCTTCCTCACTCTTCAGCTTCTCCTCTTCTTCCTCACTCTTCAGCTTCTCCTCTTCTTCCTCACTCTTCAGCTTCTCCTCTTCTTCCTCACTCTTCAGCTTCTCCTCTTCTTCCTCACTCTTCAGCTTCTCCTCTTCTTCCTCACTCTTCAGCTTCTCCTCTTCTTCCTCACTCTTCAGCTTCTCCTCTTCTTCCTCACTCTTCAGCTTCTCCTCTTCTTCCTCACTCTTCAGCTTCTCCTCTTCTTCCTCACTCTTCAGCTTCTCCTCTTCTTCCTCACTCTTCAGCTTCTCCTCTTCTTCCTCACACTTCAGCTTCTCCTCCATCCCATTTTGTGGTTGTTCTCCCAAATTTTGTTGTGGAAACGTTTTAGATTGTGGTGGATCCTCATCCTCTTCCTCCGGGGGATCCCCTTCTTTCGAATCGCTTTGGTTGGATGACGACTCATCTTCTGACCTTCTTTCTTCGTCTCCTTCCTCCTTCTTTTGAACCTCTTCTTCTGTTTGGTTTGTGTCATCACCACATTCGTCCCGAGTCGAGTCATACTGTGACACAAATTGCTCCTCTTCATCATTCTGCTTGACTTCTATGTCCTCTTCTTCTATTGGTCCTTCTGGAGCATCATCAGTTGTGTTTTCTTCTGCAGTGCTTTCGAAATGTCTTTCACTGTTCCCTTCTCCATCCTGCACCTGATCTGTTCCTTCTTCCTCCGCTTGAGCATCCTCTTTTTCTTTTTCATTCATCCCGTCCTCTTCTCCCCTTTTTTCACTTTCTTCAGTGGGTTCAATGTTTGATTGAGGATTGTTTCCATGTTTGCCTTCAATGTTATCATCAGACTTATCAGATGTATTTGGTTGTGTCTCAACGTTGTCATCTGTTGGTGTCGTTGTGTCATCCTGTGTCACAAATTTCTCTTTTTCATCATTCTGCTTGACTTCTATGTCCTCTTCTTCTATTGGTCCTTCTGGAGCATCATCAGTTGTGTTTTCTTCTGCAGTGCTTTCGAAATGTCTTTCACTGTTCCCTTCTCCATCCTGCACCTGATCTGTTCCTTCTTCCTCCGCTTGAGCATCCTCTTTTTCTTTTTCATTCATCCCGTCCTCTTCTCCCTTTTTTTCACTTTCTTCAGTGGGTTCAATGTTTGTTTGAGAATTTTTTTCATGTTTGCCTTCTTCGAAGTCTTGTTGGTTTCTTTCATCATCATTATAATGATTTTGATCAGAGTCGTCCTGTTCTGAGTCAGAATCACTGTCTTCTGAAAGATTTTGCTGTTCCAGCTTAGGAAAAGACGAGTCCATATCACGAAAATAAAGTGTGACGAAGTAAAGATGATTCTCCGAGTGCCGTTAGTTTGATCAACCCGCAAATAGAGAAAACGTGCAAGAAGAATTGTGAAATCCATTCAAAAAAGAGTAAAGAATGACAGAAGAAACGATTGAGAGAACAAGTGAGAAATTCAAGTTCAACGAGGGGCATTGATGACGTTCCAGGCATTGGTTAGTTGAGCAACATGGGGAGTGAGTTCATCGTCTGGGTCCATCTTGTTCAAACAGTCCAAAGCAACCTGGATGGTTTGTTGATTTGATTGATTAAAGCATCTCCGAATAGAGCGAGAAACAAACGGGAGGAGGGAGGCGATAGTGGCGGTGAGGAGGTAGCGCAGCATGGACACTGATTGTGCTTTGGGGACGAGATAGCGCTTGTGCTCTTGAGACACCACGTCCATTCCTTGGAGCGACTCAAGAAACTCGCCACACCTCTGCTCACGTGCAAATGCGACATCAAAGGTCTGAGCGTTTCTCTCGAGTGACAATTTGGATTCGTTGAGGTCTGTTTGGAGACGGAGAGAGAGGTTGCCCAGATCTTGCGCAAGAGCGTTGACGATTGTTTGGATGAAACTCTGCAATGCCGGATCCTTTGAGGTCGCAAAGTGGCTGATGGATATCACAAGCTTCTCATGAAACTCGGGAGGGAGGCTGAGAGGGAACAGGAGGTGGGCATGGATGACTGCGACGGGAGAGTAGAAGGCGTCAATGACGACGAACTGAGGAGAGGAAAAGAAGAGAGAAACAAACCTGGTCATGTCTCCACAGGAGAGGGAGGAAGTCTCCGACATACTGCTCGAGCCGATGGAATGAATGCCCTCTGTGGTCGGTGTACTCGCGGAACGGGCGGACAATGCTTGGCATGATGGAATCGCTGAGGAGAAACAAGAGGCTTGTCACAGCCGTTGCCATGTCTTTGGTGACTTCGCTTTGTTCTTGTTGAGTTTGTGTTTCTTCTTCAATGGCTTGGATGAACAGAGAGAGGGACTCCTCCACGTGAACATTCTGGATTTCTAAATCGCTGGAGATGATGAGTGGTGAAGGCATGTGAACAGTCTTGAAGTGTGTTGAAGGGTGGTGAGGGCAGAAACTGTTCAGATGGCAAGTGCAGACATAAGGAGTCGAGAAGGCTTCGTGCTTTTGGCCAGCGATGATTGTGAATCCGGTTTTACGCATCTGCTCCTGTTGAAACCTTTCAGCATCCGCAATCTCGTACGGGATGTGCGAGGTTTCCAGTGTCAGGACCGGCCTTTGCAGAACATGGTGTGGATTGAAGCGGTCGATTTGAAGACGGCCAATGAAGTCGTCGTCTTCATCGCTGTCGCTTTGGCGGTCGATGTGTGACGGGAGTTTGAGTCTGTCCTGGAAGCCTCGTCTGAACGCGACAATGATGGCTCTTCGCGACGGTGCGTGTGATGTCATACATCTGAGGACACGCAGGGCTGAGATGCGGATGTGGAGGGGTTGGTGAACATCGGCATGAGCGAAGAGATTTTGGAGGATCAGTGGGAAGAGACGTTGCTGGGTGAGCTTACTCTGCTGGCTTGTGAAAGATGGATAGACGTGCACGAAGAAGTGGTGGAGGAGGTCAATGTGGTGCCACGCACGGCTGTTGATTCCGGACCCTGCCCACGCATCTTTGAGATGTGGCTGTAACGCGTTTTCTTTGAAGAAGTTCACAACTTCAGCCAAATAGTTGTGGTTGTGGAGTGTTGTGATGAATTCTGTTCGCATATCCATCACTGCTTTTGGTGGATCAGGAAGAGGATGGGCGAATGACGATCGGACATACTGCACATATTGCGGGGAGTTCAGGGGAATCGGAGGGAGGGAGGTGTTGCTCCCACTGTGGTTCAGACGGAGGATCCCACTCTCGATGAATGGGGCACGGTCAAACGCGAGTTGGAGGCGAGAGTCGAAGAGGAATGGAAGGAGCTGGCACAAAACATCGATTCGTTCATGACTTTGAATACCTTTCAGTGTCTGGAGATGGGCGAGGAAATGGAGTGCGAGACGTGGCGAGTAATGGACGAGTGTTTGAATAGTGAGTCTGGTGAGGGCACATTCTGTTTGCGTGATGTGTACTGCTCCTTGCAAATACACATCAGTAAATGTGTCATTCTCAAACACTTTGGAGATCACGCTTGGGAGATGAGCAAATGCAATGAGGAGGGCGTCGATGTTGAGATGGAGAGTGTGTTGGATGATTGGGCTTGCTGAGGTGTGGAAATACTGGTCGAGATGGAAGAGGCCGAGAACTTTCTCAATCCCTTCATCGGTCGATGTGAGTGCAGCAACAGCAGGCTGGTGGTTTGCGATGAGGTGTGTGAGGAG
Organism: Blattamonas nauphoetae; assembly: GCA_033064195.1. NCBI lineage: Eukaryota > Preaxostyla > Oxymonadida > Blattamonas > Blattamonas nauphoetae. The sequence continues at coordinate 17,370 of JARBJD010000291.1, forward strand.
CGTATGGATGGAGCAGAGAGTCATCGCTGGGGGGATTCCCGGTGTTGAGGTGAATGTCATAAGGTGCATAAGAGGCAGGAGATAGTGGATGGACTTGTTGAACACGGTTGGGTCATCGTAAACGGATGGAGTGAGCCACCAGAGCAAGTTGAAGAAACAGAACGCGCCCACTCCAGACAGAGTGTTGGTGAGGGAGTCCAGTTCGGAAGGATCGTTCGAGAATGACTTTGTGACGAGATTGTTTAGCTTCTCCAGAGCGGACTGGTAAAGAAGCGCGATAAACTGCGCGTCACAATTATAACCAGTGTAGGTGTAGGAGACGCGCAGGCAGAGATTGACAGACGCCTCAGGACGGGTTTTATGTCGCTCCGTCAGCGAGAGGAGCTTGGCCGACGCCGCGAGGAGTTGTTGAGTGATTGGTGTCGCAGGATAGTTTGGCAGGAGATTCTTCGCATCAGTCTCCAGTTTGAGTGTGTCGCCAGTTGCTTCGAAAGGTTTGTCCGATTTGAACTTGCTACGAATTGCATCTGTGAATACCGAACTCATCGGCTGACTTGAGTGTGAGAGTGGTGTGAAGGCCGCAGGGAGTACGATCCTTTCTTGAGACTTTGTGGCTTTCGTGAGGCCAGGTGGTGAGTGCAAGAGCGAACTGTCTGAGGCGAAGAGGAGGAAGGGGAGTTGGCTGTCCTCAAAGAAGGGAGAGGAGAGGAAGGAGAGATGAGAAGGCACCACGTTTAGTGGAGCAGCTGGAACACCATGGATGGTCGGAGCAGTATGGAGAGGAGTGTCTGCAAGCACATAAGAGAGGAGGAGCAATGGGTACTGCTTGTGTTTTGATGATTTCTTGATGATGCCGTTGTTTTGGCTTCCCGAAAAGCGAATACAGCGGCTGATGGACTCGGCTACCCATTGATTGGTTGTTCCGAGGAGGAGTTCCATCAGCAGGTCATTGTGCTCGCTGACCAGAAGGCTGAGAGGTTTGCTGATTCTCATATACTCCGAGACGATGAAGAGGGGGGGCACACACCAAGTAAACGAGACGAGACTGACCATCTGCAGCAGAAAGGTGCTGAACATGCCCGAAAGGTCGAAGTCGATGGTGAGTTGGATGGTTCTCGTCTCCAGTCCATTCAGCATCGACACAAGGAGGCCCAAGAAGATGTGAATGTAGTCAGAGATATTTAAATCGCCGGTCATGTTGGAGAGGATCCAGCGGATCCAGACGAGGATGAAGTTTGGATCGTGGAGACACGCCAGATACACCAGCTCAGCCATTTCCCTCCCGGAGACGTCGTACATACGCATAACCGAAGAGGGAAGAAGGGAGAGGTTCAGTGGATGAAGAAGGGGGATGTTGGTAGGCTGGACCGTGTCCAAGTAGGATCCCAGGTCGGGCGTGACGTGCTGTTTGAAGTTGCGCAGGTCAGACGAGTAGTCCGGCTGGGCGATGTTGTACTGTTGCTGGAGTTGCTTCCCGACGAGGCGAATCGTCGAGACCCAGCTGTCTGACTCAACGATCGCCAGCGACTTGACACAGGCGAAGATGCATTGTGAGACGCTCAGATGGGTTGACTTTCGCCACGTGTCTGGAATGTCATCCTTGTCCTTGCTGCTGTAATCGTCTTTGACGAAGCGCGAGAGGTGGTACGCAACGTGGTGGGAAGCAAGGATGGCTGAAGAGTGTGGTGAGAGGAGGGCAAAATCGTTGAGGAGGGAGATCAGGGTGATCATTGGGAGACCACATGATCGTCGCCCGATGAAGAGCTGAATGACGAGGGCAACGAAGCGAGATAAAACGAGCAAGTTCTGGTTGGTCGGCAACTCTTGTGGCTTTGATGTGAGTTTCTTGAGGAGCTCGTCAAGAGTGCACGCCATTGCGGTGAGGACAAGACGAAGGAAGTACATCCGCTCATCGCTGGAGCGGAAGAGGTAGGAAGTGAACGTGGACTGTATTGTTGCTCCCTCTTTCCTCTCGTCCTCCATCTCCCGAACGAGGAAGGCGAGGAATTGGACCGCGTTGTGGTGACGCTGCATGAAGATTGTCTCCATCTCCGCATATCTCTTCCCCATCACGTCTGTCTGTTCCTTGCTCGAGTGGAGGAAGTACTGAAACCAGATTGGAGTGATGGCCTGTTCAGAGGCGCTCGATGCTTTCCCCAACGATTCCGACTCTGTGTTCCACATGGCTCGGATCAGCTGGAAGAACTCGTCTGACGAAAAGAGAGCATTCTGAACGAGGACAGAGTTGAGCTTGCCGATCTCGCCTGAAAGATGGGATGGGACTGGTGCAACAGCAACGTTGCCCTGACTTTTGGAGAGAGAGTAGTGCGGGATGCCTTCCATGTTCAGCTTTGGGATTGGCACGTCCTGTTCAGCTTCGTTCTCAGCGAAACTCATTTGGATTGCCACGCGAAGATCTTCATCGTCAGTTTCATCCAACACAGCTTGCATCTCTTTCTCTTTGAGCGCTTTCGCCTCCTTCTGCTTCTTCTCCACAAAGCCAGCCTCCTCATCGGCGACGAAGGAAGGAGTCTGCTCCCACTCGTCGAGTGGAGTGTTGCGTTGGTAAATGAGGATGTAGGCCGAGTGTGTTTTGGGGATGGGCGTGTCGACGTACTCGTTCGTCGTGTAGTCGTAACTTGATTCGTAATCCTCTCCGCCAAAGCAGACGTCGGCAAGGTCGCCGGGGTTGAACAGCGTGACTTGCCTGTCGTTGAACTCGTACCATTCTTCCACACCTCCCGCTTCGGCAGAGACGCGGATGAGAGAGTAGTAGTGCCCTCCGCGTGCGTCTCCCATGTGAACCACAACTCCCATCAGCCTGTACACGGCACTCTCGTTCCTTTCCTCCTCCGTCTGCTCCTCCTCTGTTTTCTTTGTTGAGGCTCCTTTAATGGACATGAACAGCTGCTCCCCGTCCATCGTACTCTCCCTTTTGTCAAAAGTGGACTGAAGAAACTTCGTCAGGTCGAGCTCGTCAAGTGGAAAGTCAAAATAGTCGTTCAGTTTGGTGTCCTCGTTTGTGTCATAGTTGTGGTCGAACCGCTTCAATTGGATGAAGAGAGTGTTGGGCAATTCAGACAAAAGGGTCCGTTTGAATGCCTCGCCTTGGTTCCCACAGACCGAACAGCGATAGCCACTGTCTCCTCCAATTGCATCGGCTTCGTTGGCTACCTCCAGTGCCTTCAGCAGACTGCGTTCTTTGATGTCCACTGTCAGCAGGTTGAATGGCTGCTTGGTCTGCGAGACGTGGCCGCACACTCCAACGATCTTCTGGTCGAAGCAGCCGTAGAAGAATCGCTGGACTGCATTCGGAAGATTGTCCATTGCAAGGACAGTTTCGAGTTTGTCCATGACGGTTGTCAGAAACTCGACGGAGTCTTCTTGGAAGAGAACATTTATCGGCTGCCCATTTCGAATAACATGGCGAGCGAATTCAGCAGTATCGATTGAGGAGAGTCGTGTTTCCTGCAGGTGCGCATACAGTTTCTGGAGGTGAATCCAAAAGTCCACACTCTCTCGTTCCCTCCGCCGCATGCTCATCCGCTCCCGACACGGTGGAGGGTAGCTGTCCTCATCGATCTCGTCGGGCATGGTGGGTGTGTGTGAGAAGAGAGTGTACCGCAGCGGAGTGTGCATGAAGAGCTGCTGCAGGACAGAGTTGATGTAACAAGTTGCTCCGAGGTTCTTCAGACCAGCAAAGGGGAGTATGCGAGGCCCACACGTCGTGTCCATCGTCGGAGGGTTCATCAGGACAGGCTGGATGACTTCCGAGTAGCACATCCCAATGCCCGTCGAAAGAGCGATGTGCGACTGTTTGGTGAGGCTGTTGAATACGGAGAGGAGGGAGGCGACGTGCTTGCGTGTGGTGGGGTGGTGGATGCACAGGTCAGGTCGGTCAGAGCGAGGATGGAAGAAGACGTTGAGGAGGTACTGCAGGAGAGAGTTCTGAGGGTCCAGAATCACATTATCGATTTCAGTTGGAGTGATTGTATTCAGCTTGCGCAACAAAGGTGGGAGGATGGACGAAACGATGTTGAGGAAGGGATCGGGAGTGACAAATGAATCGGTTGGAACGTGCTGGGAGAGTTGGAAGATCAGAACCTTGACAAGCCGAGTCAGTGAACGGGGTTGAGCGGAGAAGAAGACGAAGACATGGGGATACGCTTGGAAGGAGGGGTGTGAGGTGAATGAGTTGCAGAGTGTTCTGGTTTGTTCCTCGAAGAGGGGTGGGGAAGAGGAGAGTGTAGACAAAAACGGAATGAAGGAGAGGATGTGGTTGACAAGTTGCATCGAGAATGAGGAAGGAGGGAGCAAATCAGAAGGAAACTCTTCTTTCGACAGAAAGTCGATAACCTTCCGACAAGTTTTGAGAACTGGTGGGGTGAGATTCGCGACGAGAAGTGGTGTTGCGTACAGGCAGAGAGTGGGTGAGAAGAGGAGCGGGATGACAGTCGTGATGTGCATCTTGGAGATGAGCCCAAAAAGAACGATGAGGCTCTCGAACAGATCGGCACGTTCGGGTGATCCATCGAGATGGCTGATGGTGTTGGACCCGACGGCAGCGATGAATGCTTGGGAGTCAAATGAATCTGAGTGAGACAAGAGAGACGTCTGAAACTGTTGGATGGACTGAGGATTGAGGAATGAAGTGAACGAGTCGTCGTCGAGTGTCAAGAACGAAAAAGGAGCCGTGGCTGTGGTGTGAAATGGAGACATGATGGGGATTGTGCGAGACTCAGGTGATGCAAGGGGGACATTGATGCCGGTTCCGAGAAGACAGGCAACGTGCAAGATCGACAGGACGAGAGAGACCAAGGCAGAGAGGTCCAACGCAGTCATGTCAGTGTTGAGAGTGAAGCAGGACGTGCGAGGCGCGAATGTGCTGAAAGTTTGGGGAGTGAATGGGAGGTGGACGTCCTCTTTGACCATCTGCTCCAACAAGGCCTTCATCGAAGAGCCGGCACGGGACTTTACAAACTCAAGGAGGAGGGTGGTGACGACGGCGACGAGATTGAGAGTGGATTTGGTGATTTCGTACGTGAATGTGGGTGTGTTCATCATGTCACTCACGATCTGGAAGAGTAACTTGATGAGGCAGAGAAGGCCGCCATTCTGGACGAACCTGCTTCTCCAATCTGAGATTCTGAAATGCTCGTCAGTGAACACCACCTCACCCCCTTCCTGAGCGGAGAATGTGATGGTCAGGGTTTGTCCAGGGATGGCGTGTGGGACTTGGACTGACTCTGTCGAGACGTCTGTCTGGTCTGCGTCGAGGAGTTGTTGGGTCTTTTGGCTGGCTGTCTCCTTAATGAAGGAGTTCAGCACTTGAAGAGTGTAGAGAAGAGACGGGTTGTTGACCTGGAAATCAGTCGTGGTGACAGTGAAGAGGGAAGTGAGAGAAGGTCCGTCTGACAGAGCAAGGGCTTTTCGGATACGCGGAGACGAAGGGATGCGGCGGATGATCGTCGAGCATGTCTCGTTCAGAGAGGGAGAGAAGTTGGAGGCTGCAGTCAGGAGGTCGAGGTTGTGCGAGAGGAAGAAGGCAGGGTGATTCATGTGCGGTAGGTTGCTGAAGGGGAAAAGGTGTGCAGACGATTGTCTGTCGAATGGTAAGTTGTACCCCTGCGAGACTAAGAAGACAGTGTTAGCTGGGTAGATGAAGATGGGATCCACTCTGTCCTGAATGGGATGATTGTTATGTGCGATGCGAACGAGGTGTGGCGCAGCCGATTTGAGGAGAGTCGTAGCTGCCTCCCGCAGTGACTGGACGCAGTCGATTTCGGTCATCGTCTCTATCGTCTTGCTGGTGCCTTGGTGCACTGAGACATATGTCTGCAAAACATACGGGCGAGTCATCAGAGGACCGTGCCGTTGGATGGCCTTGCGCTTCTGTGGAGGGATCGAACAGTCGTACTTCTGCAGCAGGAAGAAAATCAGATTCGCAGCGTTCTCTGCCTTCAGGACGGAGCGAGCTTCCTCAAACGACAGAGTGCCAGTGGAGTCGAAGCTCAGCGAGGAGAGGACGCCCAGCGAGCGGACGAGGATGTCGGAGAGAGTTCGATCAGGTGCTTCCGTCTTCGATCGGTGGCCAGATTCAGAAACTGCAGCCAGGACGACTTTCCAGAGCACATTCGACGGGTCTGACTTGGACGTCCGCTTTCGAAGCCGATTCACGCTCCGTCCAGTCCACTCGGTCTGCCCAGGAGGGGGGAATATGGGGACACCTGCATGAACCGCTGCTTCCCAAACGTAGTTGACGAAGATAGAGCGTTTGAGGGGACTGTTGATGATTGCTGTTGGAACGACTTTCGAGAAAGACTCCAGGATGAACGAGAGAGCCGGCGGAGGAATAGAGGAGGGTGAGAGGGGGAGGACGTTGGGCTGGTCTTTTCGAGTGGCCGGGTCCACGCAGAGCGCACGAGACCAGAGCAACTCCGACCCGAGATGGAAGTGACGATTTTGGAGTGTGGTGAGAGACACAAGGGCGATGGTCTGCTCGTCCTCGACCATCGCACCCACCACGCTGTAGTCCCAGATGAGGGTGGCCAGGTCGAGGTAGTTCGGGATGTGGAGGGTACACGCGATGAGCTGGTTGATGAGTTGGAAGATGTATGAGAGGGCCTCACGATATGTGAACCGCGTGAGGATGTGGTCAGAGACAGGAAGGAGCTTCGGATTCACAATCAAACAGTTCGGCTTGCCCGGCTCGTCAGTTGGCTCCTTTTCTGTCGGGTGTTGGAAGGAGACAGTGGGGTCGTAATGTGGGACGAAGAACGAGGGGACAAGAGGAGGGTCAGCAGCTTGTGCATCCATCCGGTGCGAGAAACTGAGTGCTTCCCTCACTCTCTGCTGGTAGTCTCCCCAAAAGAAGACGGAGTCGAAGAGAAGGTCGGGGCAGTGCTGCAAGACGACGGAGTAGAAGTTATATTGGTACTGCGGGTTCTGCTTCTGTAGACCGTTGAAAAGCAGCTGGACCTGTGGAAGGGACTTTGAAGAAGAGGCGAGGCGATACAGTTCGCGGGCGACGATGTCAGGACCTTCGACCGTGCGGAGGAATTGGAGGCTGGACGAGATGTCGTTGATGGTCTGCAGGAAGAGGTTGTGTGGGATTGGATGAGCGAATTGAAGTTTGGGATCGTCGATGACAAACTGAAGGAGGAATGCAAAGAAGTCTGCGAAGTGCGGAGAGGCCTCCTTCGACAGGAGGAACGACACGAGGAACGAGATGTGCTCCGCAGTGAGCTTTGTCGAGATGTGAGACGGGAAGGAAGACGTCAAGTCGGTGAACGATGCCTTGCTCAGTTCCTCGCTGGACATGAGGATGGTGTTGACGAAGAAGAGGAAGTCGCCGTCGCTGAGGGCGTCGATGCATCGCTTCAGCAGCTTCACAACGTCTTTGTTCTCGGCTGTCCGCTGCACGAAGTGCGTGTCCCAGAGGGTGGCCAGTTCGGGCACGGTGATCTCCCTCTTCTCGACGAGGTAGAGGAACACTCGCGAAAATTGTGAGATCAGGCTGACGTGTGATTGCGGTCCAAAAATCGCCTGAATGACACCCTCTCTTCGGAAGCACTCAGCAAGGGCGTTTGGAGTGGTGAATGTCGCGCCCTGCTTCATCAGGAGGGGGAGTTCATACAGTTGGAGGTGAGGATGGACGGGCTGGACAACAAACTTTGAGAAAATTGTGAGTCCTTCCTTTTTTGTCTCCAAAACAGGGCTTTTGAAGAGAGACAGACCAACCAGCAATCCAAGTTCTTCTGTTGCTCGCATTAAGGATTGAGTATCTTCACCAGTGGCAGCTGTGATCCGGAGGAACCTTTCTGATGAGCGAAGAAAGCGACGAGGGGCGCTTCTCAGCGTTGGAGGGAGGGTTTCGTAATTGATGGTAATTAGACTGGCTCTAACCCTTTGAAAGATGAAGTCCAGTTGTTCATGTGTTAAAGGTGATGTTTTAAACTCATTGAATGCAAAGAAACTGAGTTTGAAGATTCTGGATTGAGTTTCGAGCGGAAATAATTGTGAGAAGTCATCTGTGAGGAGGAGTGCGAGACAGTCCTCAAAAACTCCATCCTCACGGACTACATTGATGAATCCATTTCGGAGAAGATTTCCTTGTTCGGACGACTGCTGGTATCCATACTCACTCGTTCGCAAACCTTTACAGATGAACAGAAGACTGCTGTCTATATTCTGTTTCGTTCGAAACTGAGACACAGCACATGTGAACATTTGGAGGATCTTTTGGACGATGGATTTCCAGTATACCACAGAGATATTCCTGAGAAGACGGTGAAGACATCGAGACGAGCACAGACTTTTCAGAACGAAGTTGTTGGAGAAAGTTCGCAAAATAGTCGAAGAGGAGGTCAAGTGAAGATAGTTCGCTTGTTGTGAGAGTATGGTTGTTTGATGGGATGAGTTTTGTTAATTCCTCTAAGTCATGTAAGATTGTGGGTGCTAAAGACAAAATTGAACAGAATAACGATATTAAAATCAAATAATTACCATTATAAGAGGATGGGGGGTGTGAATGTTGAGAGATTACAGACTTGACGTGATCAGGACTCGATAGGACTATAAAGGATAGAAAAGAGTAGAAAATGTTTTAAAAACAAGATATACGGCTAAGTCTGTCTTTTGGATACATGAGATTGGTGAACTGAGAGAAAGACGAGGATCGAAGCGTAATTTCTTTACGTCGAGGAGGTGTTGAGATTAGAGCGATTTAATGAACATCAAATGTGTACTTTATGTGATAGAGAATTGTCTGAGGACATTTATCTGTGCTTTTGCCAGAATCAACGAGAATGGAGTGATCCGCCCTCTTTTCTCAATTGAATCTTGCTTTCGTCAGATACTGTTCATTTTATTCGTATGAGATGTGCTACGTGTCCAGTGATCACGGTATTTCTCATAATGTTCATCAATCTACTCACTGTCATCTCCATTGACATCACCCCAATTCTCCAAATCTCGCTTGCCAGCGGAATTGTGATTCTTCTACTCTTTGTGTACACCTATATTTTCATGTTTATGTGTTATGTACTCACTCTTTTTTCTGATCCGGGTTATATGCCCCTTGGAAAACTGTATGGCGTGGATGCTGAACATCCAAATGGAAAATTCCGTTATTGCACAATCTGCAATTGTTCAAAACCAGCCAGAACGCACCATTGTCCGATTTGCAACCGTTGCGTCGAGAAGATGGATCACCATAGTTCATGGGTCAACAATTGCATTGGTCTCTCAAACCACAAGTTCTTTCTCCTTTTCATTGTCTATTCCATCTGCAATAATATGGTAACACTCATCATACACATCATCTGGGCTGTCTCTGTCATTATTTCAGAGTTTTATCACCCCTCCACAACTGCCGAATACGTCATTCTTATCCTCTTCATTGTTGCAGTGGTTGCTTCATTTATAATGTCCCTTGTTGAGCTTCCCGTCCTCTTGCACACATTTTTGAACCAATTCGACGTCATCACCACCAATGTCACCACTGTGGAGTCCCGCAATCGTCGAGCTTACTTTGATCGCGGAGAACTGTCACGTGGACAGCGCAAGCACATGTTTGACAAAGGCTCAGTGTGTGCAAACATGAGGTCGTTCCTGGGGACGAGTGTCTGCCTGTGGGGATGCCCAACCACGCGCCATGTGGACGGGACCATTGTCTTCCAGCGGATGGAGAACGAGGCGATCCGGTCCTGGAAGAGCCACGTCCTCCTCCAGCGCTCGGAGCAGGCGCGGGAGTACCACAAACCAAAGCCCTTTGGCCCGCATCGGAAGGAGCTGCGGCGGAAGCACGTCTTCGTCGGCGACGGGTATCCCGAGTCGATGTCGGACGGGGACGAGTGGGATGGCAGGCAGGACGAGAACGCACTGCTGCCTGCAGACGACAGGCCAATCGACCTCAACGGCAGCCTGGACTCGGCGTCGTTGCACACACCGCTGTCGAACGAGATGGACAGCTTGGAGGAGGGATTCGACGAAGGAGTGCTGTTCGGGATGGTCGAGAGGGAGCAGGAGAAGCGAGGGCTCTCCTTCCAGAGCGATCCTGCCACGCCTCCTCTCCATCCACCGCAGCCTGCACCCCTCCCCGACGAAAGTGAGGACAGCGATGAGGCTGATTGGGAGTGTTCGCAAGACGAACAGAACGACGAGTTCAGCTTCACTGCCGACAGACAAGACAACCACAGCCCGACCGACCCATCCCTCGCTCTCCTCCCGCTCGCCCTGCCGAAGCGGTCGAAACGTTCGAAACGGAAGAATCATTCGAAGCCAAAACGGTGACATGGAAATATCTTGCAACTCTTCATTTCTGACCACTCGACTCTTCATTCTGCTTTGTTCTGTTCTTCGCCCACTTCACTTCTTCCTTTTCGAGTGCGTGCTGTTTGCCAAGTTTCTGTCTGCCGTTCGGAAGGCGCCGGTATCCTCTCTGACTTGTGAGGACATCACTTCAGTCTGCTCTGGTCCCGTTCGCGCAGAGAACTCATCATTCTGTCGACTGTGCGAGGCGACGGGCTGAAGTCTTCCGACATCCCGTTCGAGCGATGTCCAAAAAATTGGGCGTAGGCAGCAGGAATCTGCCGTTCGATGAGTCTGAGGTGCTCCCGCTGAGCAAGCACCGCGTTGTAGCTCTCGTGTGAAACGTCACGCTGATGGAAGGCAGTGAGGGCGAGCACAACAACAGCGACGATGATGCTGATCGTACGAGTGAGGACGAGGACGAGATGTTGAGAGGAGGGAGGGAGGCGCGGGACGAGGAGAGTGTTGACTGAGAACGGAAGGACGGAGAGCAGAAGGACGACGGGTCGAGCGGGCCGTGTCGACGGGGATGAAGTGGCAATGGATGCAACAAAGACGCCGACGATGGTGGTGAGAAACGTGGAGATCGTGCACGTGCGGTCTGGAACAGGCAGACGACAGTGATGAAGGAAGAAGAAACAGACGGAGGATGCGGAAGGTCGTGTCGAGGAGGGCCTGGAGTCGTGCCTGGAGGCGAGCGATGAAGCTGTCGATGTATGAGTTGTATTCGTCGATGAGGTGCTGGTTGGTCTGGCGAGAGATGAGGAGAGAGCATGCATACCGTCGACTGCTGCTCGAGTGTGGAGAGAGAGGTGTGTGCCTCTCCGAAGCGCTCCTTGTTCATTGTCTGAAAAGAGCGAGACAAAAGACGAGAGATTCAGGACAAGTCGAGAGGATACCACAATTCCTGTGAGCTGGTCGCCCATCTCCTTTTCCGACTCGACAAGGCCAGCCTCGCGTTCGATTGCAGACGAGACAGCATCGCTCAGCGTCCACAGCAGAGTGTTGATCTCAGACATGACCTGGAGGAACAAATGTTGTCGAATGGAGACACACCGCCTGCACATTTTCGGTGTTTGTCTGTTCCATCTCGGCGAGCTCCCTGATTCCAGAGAGGGTGGTTTCCTCGCCCTTTGCCACTCCTCCCAACACACCCGCAGAGTTGCTCTGCAGCTGCTGGATCCTTTCAATGCCTGCTGCCACCTCGACAGCACATGCCGAGACTGCCGCATGCTCTGCAGCCACACTGGCCATGAGCGAGTCGAGCTGGCGGAGGGCAGACAAGTGGGAGATGAGGCTCGCCTCCAAGTTGGATGTCTGGCAGGTCAAAAAGAGAGGAGGCATACAATGGCTTGTTGGTCCGCAACAAACTCAGCTTGTCTTGATGCTGTCTGCTGCGATAGGGCGACAATTGTTTGGATGTCGCTGCCGAGTTCATCTGGGGGTGTGAGTGAAACACAGGAACACACTGCCATCTGCTTGGAAGTTCTTAAGATCTGACAAAAGGGCTTCGTTTTGATCACGAAGAAGGTCCTGAAGTCGGGTGAGTTCTTTCGAGACCAATGTCTGTTCGGATTTCAGCGAATTGATCGTTGAGATGGATGATTCGAGGATTCCAATAGCAAGGGCGGTTGTTGTCGATGAAAAATCAATGTCGTCATAGATACCAATCGGTTCCGTTTCTAAAATTGATGAGTCTTTTTGTGCTCTCTCAAAAAACTGTTGTTGTTGGACATTTTCGCATAATGTATGTATATTGGATGACCACAGTTGGATAATCGCTAAATCATCTTTATTGACACGTTTAAGACATTTTTGAAGGCTTGCACCAGCTTTGCAAGGATATAGTGGCCTTCCTAACAGAATAAAAGGTTGAAGTAGTTCCAGACCTGTAGCATTTGAAAAACAGTTCATCAGCTCCAAAGAACATCGTAAACTAGCTTCTGTGGAAATGCTCGCACAGTCCTCCGGAAAAGAAATTGTTCTGAGGCAATTCCTTTCAGTCGCACTTTGCAGGGCGATATCTTGAAGGTCTTGAGGTTTTGTCTTAGAATGTGTGAAAAGACGCATGGGATTGAACAAATTTACAGAGGTACCGAGATGACAAAACACAACAATCAGAAGAAAAGAAGTGATCATTTCTCAATCGATGAAAAAAATAAGGGAAAAAGATGTCTCGGTGCAGTTGGAAGAATATGAGTGACAGAATGCAATGAAGTTCGTATGAAAAAGAAACGCAAGATAAAGAATTGCGACGAGCTCGAGAAGTGAATCCAAGCAGAAAACGAGACAACACAGGCATGTCGAGTCGAATAAGTTGTTCAATCATTCTCCAGAGGCATTCTATGTGAGAGAGATCAAAAAAAGGAAAAAAAAAACTCATTGGAGTTGATATTGTGGGAGAAACTGTCCTCGGAGTCTGGAGAATTTGGACGAGAATCGTTGTTCGGATTTGCGATTGTATGATTTGCTCTTTGAGCATAGAGATGTTGGTGAAAAGCATATTTATCCAAGACAAAAAAGTTCTTATGTGCTGCATATCTGTCATGAAGGTAAAGTCGAAGTTCGTATGTGCCGACAATCCAATCCCTGACAGAATGATGAATACAGATGACGAGAAAAAAATGTGTGAGAAAAAAAGTATAAATCACACTCAGTAAGTTCTGTAAAGACGTAAAATACTTCCAACTCTATTGGGTCGAGATCGCAGACGACAATTTGGTAGTCATTGGGCTGTGAAGAATGTAGAGATGAAAAAAGGACAAAAACATACGGCTTTGAGAGAAAACATGGAACAGAATTGAAAAATGAAGATAACATGAAAGATGTCAGACTTGCACCATGCGAATTCCTGATAAAAAGTTTGTTCGAACAATGACGATGGTGAGAACAAAAATCAGACCTCAAAATCCAGACAACGGTCCCATACAGTTCCGGCTAGCGAAAAGAATATAACAAAATAAGGAGAACAGAAACATGGATTCGGTTGAGTGTGATTCTCGCCTGGATCCGACGGACTAGATGAAATACGGAAGTACACATAAACCAAACTATTCGCTTCAAAAAACCCATCAGATGGAGTTGTAATTTCACCTCTTTCGCCAGAACTATCGCAGTATCGAAGATCACAATTGATTCCAGATGACGATGAAAAAACATGAAATATAGACTTGAAGAACGTAATATCGGTGACTTTTATCGCAGAAGGATCTTTATCGAGAGTTTCATGAAATACATCCTCGATATAGCAACAGCAACATGTCCGGATCATGGAAAGAAAAAATGTGGTCTATTTGCGAAAGAAACGCTAAGATAATATTCATTGGAAGTAAATCCACCGAAGAGCACATTTTACACAGTATGACATTATTTCTTTCACGTTCTGACCATCCAATCGAATTCTCATCTTTCATAAGGGATGATCAATCCCGGTCGTCGTGACACGTCGCTCCTGCCATGTCAGCCCCTCGAACGGCTTCACCGCTGCGTTCCCCAAATCCTGATATCTTTAAACTCCCCATTTTAATTGTTGGTCTCGAGAAACTTACAACACAAGTTGTCGCCAACATCCTGACTCAATCTTACACTGGTCTGATTCAATGTCACATATCACATTTCTATCATTCTTATTCTTCCTTCTAGTTACATGTGCAATGAACGAAGACGAAGCAAATCAAGTCTTGGCGACGCAAGATATTCAGATCGTGTTCGTCCCGCTTGTCTTTCAGGAGAAGAGTGGACTGGATTTTATGGATGAGATTCATCAATCTTTTCCTGAACTTTTTGTTATTATTGTCTCAATGAATGAAGGAATTGATTCTATGAACAGAGCGTACAAGCGAGGAGCGACTGATGTTTTTCAGGTTCCAATTTCAACTGATATGGTCAAAGCCCGAGTCAACACACTTCTAGAACATTCAGTACTTCGAAGACAGACCAAATCTCTCTCACAGGCCCATGATTTGGCACTACACGAACGAAAGAATGACAATGAATCTTTTTCGGAGTTGGTTGGACAAATCGACGATCTTCAAAAAGAGCTCGACAGATCACTCGATGAACTTACTGCACTTCAGGGAAAACTCCAGAAAAAGGATTCTGAACTTGCTAAAGAGCGCGAGAAAACAGCCAACTTCGCAAAACTTGTCATGGGCGCTTTTTCGGCAAAACCAGATGGAAAACCTCAACCTGCAGAGGTTACTTTGATGCAACTAGTTGAAAATGTGCCTGAAAAGGTTGTGAAAGATGCGAGAGACGTGACTCAAAAAATCACACGCGCAGCTGAAACTCCGATCCAAGCACTGACCAGAAACATTGGAGAGATTGTCCGAGGAGATAAGCAGATGAAGCCACAAGATTTGAAGAAAGCGCTGATGCAGATGGTTACCTCTCTCTCAGCCGAAGATCTCTACCAACCGCAATTCCAGAAACTGTTCAAAGAGTGTGGTGTGGACGACATGACAAGACAATGGATCCTTGAAGAATTCAGCACGAAGCAAAAGCAGGTTCGAGACGAAGGCGCTCATAGTCACGAGGCTGTGAATGTTGTCCACGTCGGCGACACGAGTATGCTCAAGGAATGGTCCTTCAACCCCTTCTACTTCCAGGAAGACGCGCTTTTCTCTTTTATTGAGCTCATGTTCAACGAATTCGGACTCCTCTCACGATTTCGTGTTGAACCATCCACTTTTCGCGATTTCGTTCATCAGCTCCGCCATGCTCATGCGGACATTCCGTACCACAGCTTTTTGCATTCCTTTGATTGCTGTCAGACCGCCTTTTTGTTTTTGACGAAAACTGACATCACAAAATACCTGACCCCACTCGACATCTTCGGCATCCTGATTGCCACCCTCTGCCAGGACATCGACCACCCTGGCCTAAACAACCTCTACCAGGTCAACGCGCAAACTCCCCTTGCCCTCACATACAACGACATCTCTGTCCTTGAAAACTTCCACGCGACGCGCTGTTTCGCCCTCCTCAGCCGGACAGGCATGCTGAAGAACCTGTCTCCAGCTGAATACGTTGAACTCCGCCGCAACATCATCACCGGCATCCTCTCGACCGACATGTCCTCCCACTTCACCCTCCTCACCCGCCTCGCCACACACATCGAGACGAAGCCGTTCAGCCGGCAGAACCCCGAGGACAGGCAGCTCCTGTTCTCGGTCATCGTGCACGCCGTCGACCTCAGCAACACCACAAAGCCGTGGCATCTCTGCAAGAAATGGTGCGAGCTGATGCAGGAGGAGTTTGTGCGGCAGGGCGACGTGGAGATTGAGCACGACCTGCCCCGCTCGCCGTACATGGTGCGGAGTGCAGAGAACCTGAGCAAGATGATGCTGAACATGATCGACTACTGCGTCTTCCCGCTCTACCAGTCCCTCTGCCGCCTCTTCCCCACCCTCCAGCCCTGCCTCGCCAACATCCAAGCCAACAGACTGCAGTTCATGCAGGGCAACTCCGACACTCGCATCCCCGAAATCCCGCTCGAGGACACAATCTACTTCGCTGGCGACCCCAACCGCGACGGGACCGAAGACGAGGACGACACTCCCACTCAGCTCACCAACTTCTCGTCGCAGCCCCTCAGCCTCTCCCCCAAGCTCTCCACCGCAACACTCGCCGACAGTCCGACAGACCGGCCGAAGCAGAAGGCGAGCGGATCGAGGCGGAACTCGACAATGATTGTCAACGTCAACACGTCCAGCGACGGCAAGCGAAGCCCGCTGGAGTCGCCACAGCAAAAGCAGCTGGTCGAGTCGAACCTGTTTCAGATGAACGTGTCGCCGTCGATGGGGAAGGACTCCCTCATCCAGGCCGGCACTCCCACCACACACAGGTCGTCTCCTGCTGTCACGAAGAAGACGCGGCCAGGCGTGATCACCGTCAGCCCCGCCCAGCCGCACACAGGCTTCCACACACCCTCCCCGCAGTCCACCACTCCCGAACCCAAACCGAAGCGAGTGGGGTCGTCGAGGGGAGGAGTGCGGATTGTGATGACGAAGAAGAAGGAGTAGGGGATTCATTATTTGTCTTTGTTCGGTCAGTGGAAGGGATTAGGCACTTCACCCACAGTTTGATTAAGTTTGTCTCTTTCCATCGTTTTGCATCTGCAAAAAGGGCAGTTTTATTCTTTTTTCAAGTCTCAAATCCAAATCAAGAAGAATCAAAAGAAGACACTCGAAGATACTCCACTCACAGCGAGTAGAACATGAATGTGGGTGGCAGCTGGAGCGACATCAGAAGGCGCTGTGTCCGCGCCTCGCTGGATTGATCTGTCGCGCCCGGCGGTTGTTCGTTCGAGACAGGCGTTGCATCTGGCGGCACGGCATTCTGTGGAGAGCGGAGGAGGGACTCGGCCCTGCTCGCTGTGAGCACAGTGCACGTGCTTTTCCCAGCAGATTGGGTTTTCACGTCTGCCTCGCGAATCAGCCGCTTGATCTCCTCCTCCTCGTCGGCCTCGAGGTCCCTCTGCGACCACTCGGACACGTCAAACAGCTGCATCTTCGGCAGGTCGGTGGCGACTGCGTCCTTCTTCTTGTTCTTCTTCTTCTTCGACGACAGTGCCACCTGTGCTGAGGGGGTGTACACAAACAGGCCGTACTGTTCCAACTGCCGAGCGAGGCTGCAGGCTCTCCCGCGCTCAGCCGCGAGGCGTTCCTGCCGCCGCCGCTCTTTCTTTGTCTCTGTCTTTGCGTTCGACTCTTTCTGCTCGTCTCTCTCCTCAGAGTCTCTGTTCTCGTCAGTTGGGGCGTTTCGGAGGAAGGTCCAGTCCCGCTTGAGGAGAAGAGTGAATGCTTCCAAGACGAGTCGCTGTGCAGTGTGTATATGCATGCTTCTCTGCGTCAAATGCACAGATGTGTCTGAAACGGGCTGGGGCATGAGATGGTAGAATATGTAGAACAAAGAGTGATCGGAGAGGGAAGTGAGGGAATTCGTGTCGATTTGTGAAGGATTGGATTGGAAGGCATGTAAAACATGAGGCGGTTGGACAAGAGAGGAGTCAAGCATTGGTTGCTGGGTGTACAGAGGAGTGATGAATTTAAGGACGGCAGATTGGTGTATCTGCGGAAGTGCTGGGGCGATGTTTTTGGGTGTTGAATTGGGAAGCAACGAGTACAGCCCGAATGGTTCTGTGTCCGATGAAGTGTAAAGGGGGGGACGGCTTTCGAGGGGATTTATGGAGAGTGTTTCGGGATGAGGTTGGGTCAAAGTGAACGGCGGATCAAAAGGCGTGACCAGCCTCGAAGGGAGGGGGTGAAAACGAGGGGTCGGCGGGAATTCAGGAAATGAAACAAGAGGCATTGTTCGATTTGATTGAATTTTGTACGTGGCCTGTTGATTGGGGAAGAATTGGATGGGAGGTGGTGAGTCTCGATCTGCCTGCGTGTTTGAAGGAAGACTGGGGAAATCATGAATGGCTCCGTCAGCATGAGGACTCGATGGACCAATTTGTCCGGTTGCCAAGTAAGGTGAACTGTGAATTGGGAACGTTACCGCAGGTTTCGGTGATTGGTTCATGTTGAGTGCAGGGGATAGAGATGTGATGGGAAGAGAAGATTTTGGTGGAAGAGTGATGGGCTGTATGACAGGACTCTGATTGAACTTGATTACGTGTTGGGATGGCGTTGAAATAGGAGAAAATGATTGAGGAGGGGTGAAGAGCGGAGTTGTACGGGGTGTCGGAGAAATTTGTGCATATCCTACAGAGAAAAGTCAAAGAGAAGAGTGATATTTCGTTCAAAATGAAGATATACCAGATTTTGTTCCTTGTGAGTCGAGAGAAAACTGTTGTGACTGCTAGAGGAGATAAGGCGATTTATTCACATCAAAAAAAGGAAAAACATTTGAAAAACTAGAAATGTATTGGGAAATGTTGAGAAAAATCGAATTAAAGCAAAAATAGTGATGGAATGTCGACGATTCTGATGGATTGAAAAGCACACAGGGACGGCGTTTGAGGGGATGAATTGAACATTTCGTTGGGCCATGGCGGATTTTAACGACAGTACGATCAAATAAACGAGATACAAATAAGAATATCGTCGTACGTCCTGTGTGAAGAGAAAAAAGAAATGTCTCCTGGGTATGATCAGTTCACAATCGCAAAGGAGAGCTTGTCATAAGTTTTTTACAAGAGTGAACACATTCTACAGCATTTTAAACAATCATGGAGTAGCGTATTGTGAGAATCGGACTCTTTTGCATCACTTTGGGATCGATGTCCCATGTCCTCTTTCTCATGACATCTTCATTTGCTGGTGAAGAGCCAGAAGACGACATTGATGATGGAGACACATTCAATCAAATGTATATTCCATCACAGCCCTCCCAAGTTCCATCATCTTCCACAAGTGGCCGAAGAGGTCCTGGTGATGTTCTCCTCCATGATGAAGAAGAAGACTATGGTATTTCATTCCTTATATCGAGTCTATCGTTCATTTTGTTCATTTTTTCCGTTCACTTACTCTTTGTAAACATGAATTCAAGCAGATCTTGCTCACTCACCTGGAGCATCGCTCGATTTGCTCTCCTCACCTTATCATATCCCCAACGCTGATAATATTCCGATTTCTACGCAAACAAAGGGAATGACAGTTTCGTTCGAAGCACAAAAAGTTCCCAAAGTCCAAACTCAACTAAGTATGGAATTCTTTCGCATATACTCCACTGTTTTACACATAACATGCATCCTTTCTCTCTCATTTCTTTTCTTTGGGTATTATCATCAGATTACCATTATTCAAGAGTTTATTTTGGAGCCCGGAACCAGAACAAAGTCGCTGCCTCAACACTTGAAAAGGCACTGAACACCATCACTACTCGTCTTGGACATACCACACCGATTCTTCAGGTACACTTTCTTCTTCTTTTGTTGTCAACTTTTGATACACAACTTCGATCCGCGTCGTTTTGTTCATTGGTCATCTATCATCGTCTCTCCCGCTTAGACAACAACACAGAACCTCCAAACAGCAAACAACGACTTAAAGTCTCTTCGAGAACAACTTGCATCATTTAATTCTTCATTTGTATTCTGGTGATCCGAGCACTTTCACCAATTTTCAACAACGACCTTGTGAGGGTTGGGGTAAGTTAGCTACATCAGGGATGGACCTGACCTGTGCAGCATAGTGTTTGTGCATAATAAATCAATTGTGAAGCGCAACGAAGAGAAATCAACGAAGATGCAATGAAGAGCCTGGTGGGAGGGACGACACAAATGGAACTTCAGTGGACGAATGCTGGGGTTGCCCAGTCAGAGCTTTGTACGAGACGTGCTTCACCGAATACTCCATTGTAGTGACGATTCCACACCGAAGAAGAGTGATCTGAGACGAAGACGTGTGAATGACGAGTGAATGCACAGACCTGCTCTTCGCGGGCATCCTTTTCCTCGGGATGCTTCTCTGCCCGCCAAGTCAGCCACATGTACACAAGCTGCGCATAGTCAGCAATTCTGCTGAACCCACCCTCGCTGACAAAGGCGACACGGTTTGTTGTGAGTCCGGTGTGTGTGTAATCGAGTGTGATTCGACAAGACACAAGTTTGGTGCCGTTGCTTCTGTGGACAATCCGTCTGACGGGACAGGATGAGAGCGAGGATGGAGAAAGTGTCAAAGAGAGGCGAATGAATACTTTGGTTCGATGGCAACAATACTATCAATGTTGACAGACACATCCTAAACTCAGAGAGAACGCAAGAATTATCGTCAGAGCAAAGAAGAATCATTTGTTCAGAAAGAATCGTGAAAGAAATTGATCAACAAGAAATCGTGATTCATCTCTCAAAAACGAACCTTCCGAGTGGAGCATGTCAGTTTCGAGAATATCGAATCTTTCCGACGGAAGAAGGCGTAGCTGTTCGAAAGGTCGATTGTGACGCTTCCACTGTGTGCCTTTGCGCCATAATACACTCCCTGCATCAAAAAAGGAATATACAGACAAATAAGGGAATGATTCTCTGAGAAGTAGATTGAGTGCGAAGAAGTTTGTGTCAGATGATTGAAAGGATTTTGCTGTCGAAATTTTGGGAAGTGCATACAAAAAAGATAGCGAAGCAACTCAAAATCCAGAGATCCTACGAGAACATTCGAAGAATGAAGAAAAGTTCGAGTTAGAGATAATAGAACACACAGCAGAAAAAGAAGATGAGATGCTAATCAGTGAGGATATGATCCCCAACAGTCCACAAATAAGAAGCATGATATACGTTCGACCGCTACGATTTGTCTCTTACCATACGACAGTCAAAAGAATGAACAACGAGTAACAAAAAACCGTGGTATGTGAGTTGCCGTTTCGAATCATCAAAGTCAAAGACATGAGACGATAGGAGAGATTCAGGAAGTATTCCTGTTGATGACATGTGACCAGATTCTTGGCCCGACATCGATCGTCCCATGCTCCACTCCCACTCTCCAATTCTCTCATACTTTGGACAATTTGATGAATCCACTCCCCTGGATTCATTCTGTGAGTGGAGTTACCTTTGATTTGGATATCGGGCAAGTTACAGAGTGGACAGTTGGCACACCACTGACGAAACACGAACAACTCCACATGTCTGACTTTACCCTTTTTTTCTGAAAATAATCTCTGAATTCAATATTGCAGAAGTGTGCTCTCCTTTCCAGAAACGTCAACCACTGCCACTATCGATCATATCCACTCCTTCAGAATTATCCACCACCGATCTGTTCCTGGAGCTCCTCCTCAGTCCCTTTATTGCTTTTCATACTTCCACCAAGAACGGGATCCTAGCATCCCTCGTGGATACTATCAAAAAGCACTCAACATCGTGACATACTACCCATTCATCACTTTCTTCACCGAAGTCGTCTCGCTCGCTGGCCTCCAATACCATACAGACCGCCAGCCTAACGGAGAGAGAATTCTTGCAGAGTCTTCTGCTTGGCCACCATTTCAATCGAACCTCTCAGCTTCTGTGACCTTCTTCGACAGAGTCCTGTCTCTTGTTATTCCTCATTCTTTTGAAATACCTTCCGTTTTTCTTGGCCTTTCGTACAAACATCCTCAGATACAGTTGTTTTCTACACATTCTCGAGTGCGTACCTCTCACAGAACCGCCTCCTCACCTCAAGTTAAATCAGGAAACACTTCACCGCAAACCACTTCTCTATTGACACTTGACTATCAGCCAATAGCCCCACATGTCAAAGACACTCTCATAAAGGACCTTACTTCTGCGGTCGGGGCATCCCCTCTCTCGCCTGGACACATCTCCCTCCTCCAGCAGACCGCCCCTCTGTCGCGGCCTCTCCACCGTTTTTCGTCTGACATTCGGTTCCTTTGGGAGTTGGTGATTACTGGAAGTCCCATTGTTGTTCATACACCGTCCCCGCAGCTGTCAAGCTCGATCGTCAATTCCCTCGTTGCCCTCACATTCCCCCTCCCGTACACTTCCGATTTCCGCCCTTATTATGCTCTCATTGAGAACGAGGCATCCAACGTGCGGCATTCATTCAGTCCACTCCCTCACTCCGATTCTCGAGCTCAAACACTCTTTGAAGGAGCACAAGCGGTTGCGACTGGATCTGCCCCCATATTTTTCCCCACAGCTGAGTCATTTTCATCTGAGCCTGCTCTTTTTTCGCAGTCCAGTGACCAGCCAACAGAAAACGAAGAACTGTCGACCTCAGTGGAATCAGACTCTGCAGATCCCCCCTCATCGCCAATCCAAAAGGAACTACTGCAACCATCAATCTCACCTCTCCCTTTTCTTGGACAGAAAGCTCCCCGTATCATCGGAACAACAAACTCATTGTTCTTAACCATGTTCAAGGACTGCCCGACATTCATCCATGCTGGGAGCTGGGCCAAATCATCACCTGCACTGCACACTTCCAATCCTCCACACAATCAAACAGATACACCCAATCAACACGATGCGCCTCATTCAACAGACCATTCTTTGGATTCGTCGCAAGGTGGACAAACACGTCCAGCTTCACAACGACTAAGTTCATCATTCAGTGTCGTTGAACAGAGCAACCCACTTCGTTCTCCGAAACTCTCAGCTCAGTTGTCAAGTTCAGGCTCCCTCTCGCCGCGAAGCTCCGCCTCAACGAGGCCTACCCCTCCCTCAAATTCGACGCTCAATGCCTCTGGACTTCAACATCCTGAAGGTATCATTTCCAAAATCAAGCCGCTTCTTCCTCGGGACAAAAACCTGGCGGTCGCTCTTGAAAGGGAGTTGGCATATATTCGGAAGCTCCAGGACGAGGATGCACATTCTGCTCAGCGAAAAGAGCATATTCAGCAGGAAATTGATCAGACGTACGACAAAATGACAAACCTGATCCGAGAAATGGTCCTGGAATTGACTCTCGTTTTCCTCGTCCCTCTCGAGGCATTTTTTACTGTGAATATTCCAAAGCTTCATGAATCTCCTGACCATCCTCTATTCTCTCTACCAATCGATCCATTCGCCCCAGTTGGCCCGCTACCTGTCTTTTCGATCACGTCTTTCTCAACATTCTTTTTGGACAACTTCCATCGTTTTAACTTCCCGCAAGGCTTTAAGCGAGGAAATCTCCTCAAATTGTATGAAGCTTTCGTGAAAACTCCTTCATTTGATGCGTACCTCAACATTCGGTCGTCGCTCAGAAAGAAGGAAATCCAACTGATGAATTTGCAGGGTATCGCTCTCTATGACTTTTCCAGCGAGTATCTCACAAAAACATTCACAACAGACGAAAAATGGATTGACTTATACATTTCTTTGAGGGAGGTGAAACGAAAATGGGAACAAACACTCGAAAGGCAAGAATCACATCCATCTTCAATATTAGAAACATCATGTGCTCCATGGAAGACACTTGAAGAGAGAATTGGTTGGATTGAGACGAAAATGAGTTCTCTCCTCCCTTTTCTCCCACCTGACTTCCGAGCAGTAGTGGAGCTCAAAACTGACTCATCTCCGGCACCCACCTCTCCGTCTCTTCCGCCTGATTCTCAACCATCCAGTTCATCCTGATAACATCCGGTATTTCAGAAAAAGAGGATAAAGACAAATCTGGGAGAGAATGACATCAGTAGAAAAAATGGAGAGAGATGGACGTCAGAAAAACGTTAGACAAGGTAAAGAAGAGGGTGACAATAGTGAGTGTTATTGTTCACCAAGTTTTTCTTTGACATCTTCGGGATTTGGACGCTTTTCGAGGTTGTCCTTGAGTGATTTTTGCGTCATCTGCAGTTTGAGCTCGTCAGCACGAGCAGCCTGGGCTGGAGGAACATTCTGGTGGAGAATGTCTGAGAAGAATGAAGAAGAAGAGGGAGACTTTTCTTTTGGAGTTCTTCTTTCTCAGGACGATGTTCGAGGCTGGTTTTCACGTCTTTTTTCTTTTTCTCCATTGCGAGTGCCTCAGCCTTTGCTTGATGTGTGGCTGGACCCGTGTTGTGGAGAATGTCTGCGACTCATAAAGAATGGAGGAAGAGATACTCACTCGTTGCAGGTCTTCTTTCTCGGGTCTGTGCTCGAGACCATCCTTCACATCCTTCTTTTTCTTTTCCAAAGCAAGTGCGTCAGCTTTGGCTTGGTATTGAGCAGGGCCAGATGTGTGTAGAATGTCTAGGAAAGGGGTGAAAAAGTGGAGCAGGGATACTAACGCGTTCGAGCTCATCCTTGTTGGGACGGTTTTCCAGGCCTGACTGAACATCTTTCTTTTTCTTCTCAAGGGCAAGAGCATCAGCTTGGGCCTGGAACTTGTCGGGGCCGGAATTATGAAGGATATCTAAAACACGAATAGGGCATCAAAAATAGCGAAAAGAAATATCAAATCGATGTTCAAAAAAAGGCTGTGGAAAATGCAGGAGTATGGAGCCAGAACAGTGCAGAAATTTAAAAAGAAAGTGCTGAAATGTTTATGTTCCCAAACTGGTCCGCTGGAGATCTTCCTTCTTTGGGCGTTCTTTGATCTCTTTTTCAAGTGTGATTGCTGCTGTTTTCTTGTCAACTTCGGTGACAATTTCTGATTTAGGCACTTCCGACATGGAATATTACGTCTATGGGAGGATCAATTTTCTCTCTTCAAATCTTCATCAATATCCCATGAGTACTCGTGAGTTTGTTTATTGCTACTTCTGCATTGCCTTTTCCATTTATTTTTCAATGTAGGCTTGATGAAGCACTTTTAAACCAGTTCATGCAATCCATCACTCCATCCCAGAAAAAGGAAAGATCTTCCTCTTCACGTCGCCATAAACATCAAAAATCATCATCCCATCGTTCTGAGCACCGGTCATCGCATCGATCTCGGCATCACACCACATCAGACACTGAAGAATCTTCATCCTCTGCTCATTCTTCGAGCGAAATTAAAAAACGAAAACGAACATCTCATTCTTCACGATCACATCATAAACGGCGTGTGCATCACAAAGCCAGACACAGGAGTTCTTCCCCATCAGAACCGCAGGAAGCAATCCCGTTCCATGCAGAAGATGATGTTCTCGATACAACACACTTTCGGGAACAGTCCATGGAGCATATTATGAAGGCTAGACAGGGAAAATACGCACAGAGAACAGTTACAACACAATACAACCGAACAGCAGCACAAACACAGGTGAAGCCAAAGGCAAAATTACCATGGGAAAAGCGGGATGCAGGTATGTCTTTTTGTAGTCTTAACTCTCCAGATGGCTCTGATAAGCATTGCTGGCATTGATTATTTCGTTTTGGGCGAATATTCTGACTTTTGAGTTTTGTTTCCAATTCATCATTGAATGCACAACAGAGTTTGATAAAACCATCTCCCAGAAACAATAAACTCCATTTCTCAAGACAAGTTCGGAATCTGAAAGGCACTCAGAGATCTCCCCATCGTTGAATTCTATTTGTCATGGGAGGCCAAGCGTCGTCTAAACCAATCATCGTTCACTTTATTAATACTCTTACAGATCGAAATGAAGATTTTATGATAAATGTCTCAGCCAATACGACGATTTCGTCCTTGAAATCTGAGGTCGCATCGAAGGCTCATGTGAAACCACACCAACTTACCATTGTTGAACCTGACATTCAAGTGTCATCTAGTGATGAGTCCAAAACTCTTCTCTCTTCTTTCCACCAAATAGCGCCTGAAATTATTATCGTTTGTGAAGCTGTATCAACACCTCGCAAACCTCCATTGGTTCCGTCTCTTCCTCTCACACGCCCACCTTCTTCTGAGCCAAAGCCTCACATCTCTTCACAAACACTGGACCAACCAATTTCTAACATCTCACTCGATGCAAACATCGCATACAGACATTCCATTGCACAGTTTCAAATCTTTCTTAATTTTCTTCGAGAAATTTCAACCAGCAAGCAGTGCAATGTTGCAACGCAACAAACCGTCCGTAAGATCAAACCTGCCCTACACCCACAGATAACAATCGCCAACTTTTCCCAGATTCTCCAAGCAAGTCTGAGTCAATCTCGTCCAATTGGACTCTTCGTTCACCGTACAAATGAATGTGAAGACATCTTTTTGAAGCAAGTTCTCTGCCATGAAACTGTTCGCGATATTCTGGACAAACAATATGTGTTCACCATGATCACCCTTCCCACAGGAACTATTCCTCCAAAAGCAGCCGTAAAACTCATTCCTGGATTCTATATGATGACTTACTTGAAAGATACTGTTTATGTTCACGAATCAGTTTCCATCACTCGCGAAACCACAATCAATGATTTTGTCTTGAAACTTTCCCAATCTGCTCTCATATCTGAACGGATTACATCCGAGTACATCCTATCATATCATTTCACGTCACCAACGTCAGATCGAACACGTCCCTTGCAGCAGACGAAGCAAACAAACACACAGCAACTCGCCGAAGAACGCGCGATCGTTGCCGAGACGAACAGAGAATACGAAGAGTCTGTCATGGTCGACAAGGCTAAGGAGCAGTCCCTCCTCGACGAAGAGAGGAGGCTGCAGAGTGCTTTGCGTGCACGGGAGGAGGAGGAGCACAGGAAGGAGGAGAAGGCTCGCGCCCTCCACTCCTCGCTGGACGCCTTCTTCGTCGACGAGCCCTCCGCAGACACCCCCGCCAGCCAAGTCACTGTCATCCAACTCCGCCTGCCCAACCGCCCGCCGCTCGTCCGCCGCTTTCTGATCAGCCAGACTGTGCAGAATGCCCTCGCTGTCGCGCAGAGAGAGGACGCGGACTTGCGGGCCGTCAAGCTTCAAGCCATCTCTCTTCCGAAGACTGTCCTTCGCAGTGAACAGACATTCGAAGAAGCCGGCCTCGTGCCACGTGCAGCCCTGCTAATCAATGTCCTTGCCGATGAAGAATAGGTTGAATCACCCCTCGACAAACTCACGTCCTCGATTTGTCACAAAAATAGACTTTCTATAGATCCGACATGGTTCTTTAGATTGCTTTCTCGCGCTTCACAAATGGAATGTTATGTTTTGGGACATCACTTTTTTGATCAATTCGATTCCTTAAGTTCAGTTCTTGTTTGCAGAATTTGGATGGCCTCTGACTCACCAAAGTTCAACTGGCGATTTTGCCAAGTTTTCGGCGACAGAAATGTTGAAAACGTCCAAAAAGCCGATATTATTTCTGCCATCAAATTTGACAGTACGGGAGACTATATGGCAGCTGGTGATCAGGTTTAATCTCAATAAATGAATCTTGCTTCGTTCTCTTCCGAGCTGTTTTTATTTCCTATTCATCCAACTATATTTTCTTCATCTTCTCGTGTTCGACAGGGTGGCCGACTAATCCTGTTCAACATTGCAAAACATGCAAAAACAGGTTCTAAAACTAAAGTAGAATACAATTTTATCACAGAATTTCAGTCACACGAGCCTGACTTCGGTATTTCTTCTCGTCATCCATTGAGACGTCTGTTACTCCACACATCAATTAGACCATCTTCGAAGTATGAACATTGAGGAACGGATAAATGATATCCGTTTTCTCCGGCGACGAAGTAGTTCACATCTGCTCCTAACCACTAACGATAAGACCGTGAAAGTTGCCTTTTTTCTGCATTTCAATCTGAATTCTTGACAGCTATGGAAGGTTTCGCCACATATCCCATCGAGTGTTGGCCGGGGAAACTCCATTACAGACAAAACAGGACGACTCATCCCAGGAAAAACGGCAGCTTCACTTCGCATGCCAACATTAATCAAATCTGACCCAACTCTCATCTCATCCAACCAAACACAATACCTGAATGGACACACATATAACATCAACTCTGTTTCGTTATGCACTGACGACGAGCTCTTTTTAACATCGGACGACCTCCGCGTCAATCTCTGGAATCTTGACCGTCCTGACACTGTCTACAGTCTGCCACCTTTTCTTCAGAGACATTTCCATCTGGATCAGATGTTGTTGATATCAAGCCCGACAACATGGACGATATCACTCAAGTCATCACATGCTCATCGATGCACCCGACGCATGAGAATATCTTTATGTATTCCACATCCAAGGGCATCATCAGATTGTGTGACTTGCGGCAAAAATCAAATTTTGATGATCCTTCCGCAGGTATAAGCGTTATTTTGCATCACACCATCCAGAATTAATTGACTCCTCCCCTTCCACACGCACTCAACCCCAACCATCCGAAGATATTGCAGCGTTCATTTGTGATTCTCAATATTCGTCTGATGGCCAACTGATTGTCTCTCGGTTTTTCTTCCCTTTCTTCATTTTGTCAGTGACTACTTCAACATCCGGATATGGGATCCGCGAATGACGAATCGAACAGTCTTCACGACACCCATCCACGATACTATCCGCACCCGTCTATCCAACTATCTTGATTCTGATGCTCCATACGACAAGTTCACTTGCTGTTTCTCTCCAGACAATAAGTTTGTTTTAACCGGTACCTACAACAACCGCTTTGCTGTCTATGACACAAAGGGTCGTTTGGATTCATTTGTCGAGGCGACGAGGATGATGCCCCCAAAGAAGCGAGCAAAGGGCTCCCTCCTTTCCAGGA
This sequence comes from Blattamonas nauphoetae, assembly GCA_033064195.1. Taxonomy (NCBI): domain Eukaryota; phylum Preaxostyla; order Oxymonadida; genus Blattamonas; species Blattamonas nauphoetae. Next base: position 45,673 of record JARBJD010000291.1, read on the forward strand.
TGGACAGGAACACCGCCTCTGCCCCCACGTTGACACCAGAGACTGTCAACTTCTCCAAACGTCTTGTGAAGTTGGCGTGGCATCCCAAAGAAAATATTCTTGCCCTGTGTGCATGCAGCAATTTGTATCTCTTCGCCGACTAACTGTTTATTTCTCCTCCAACCCGATTACAAGTGAACAGCTGTTCACACCCACTTCACCCCGATCTGCGCTTGTAGATAGATTACTCACTGTTCTTTTGATAATGGTTGGCGTCCGAAACACAACACCCCTCCTCAATCGACAACTCCCTCGAGTACCTGGAGTTGATTCGGTTGTATTGTTCGTTGAAAAACCATTCAATGAGACAAGACACTATAAAAAACTGAATTAGAAGCCGACCCAGTAAATTATCGTAAGTAGTCAGAACGATCTGCACGGGCTATCATTCTTCTGAGCGATTGCAGAAAGGATTCACTCCTTGCGACACGGTGTGTACATCAACGTCAGGTGTGATTCATACCCGCGCATCATGCGGACCTTCCGAGCATAATCGTCTTCTGCAGATTCGAAAGCGAAGTCTTCCTTTTCCACCCCTCTCCTCTTGCACTCCGCCTCCAACTGTCTTTCCAACTCCACTTCGAGGCGGACGACTCCGCTCTCCACAAACAATTCCTGTGGGTCGACACAGCTCTTTTTGTTCCACATTTCTTCTCGCCACAGCCGGGAAGGGAACCAGTTCAGCGAGCCGAGGAGCGAAAAGAGGGCCGGGACGAGGAAGAGGCGAATGATGAACGTGTCGAAGAGGACAGAGATGACCAGAACGAGCCCCATCTCCACAATCGCGACCACGTTCGACGCGAGCAGGCCGGCGAAGGCGACTGTCATCACCAGACCCGCCGACGTGATGGTTCCTGTTTGGGAGACAATGGCGTGGGTGATGGCAGCGTTTGTGGACACTTCGGGTGGCGGCGGGAGGGAATCCTTCAGGAGCGGCTCATTCTCACTCGCACCATCCTTCTTCCGCGGGCAGCAGTCGAAGTACCTGTCCTGCGTGCCCAGCCAGGCCTCCCTGCCCTTCTTCTTGTACTCATGCACGCTGAACGTGAGGAAGAGGTCGTAGTCGAGGGCGAGGCCGAAGACGAGCGTGTAACCAAAGACCAGCACGAAAAAGAAGATCGAGTCCACCTCCTTAAACATAGGGCGGGCCCAGCCAAAGAGAGTCGCAGCGTGCTGGAATATGAACGTTGCGATTCCGAAAACGACAAAGTGTGAAATGAAAATAGTGGCGACGGTGCGGAGGGGAAGCACGATTGACTTGAACACAATTGCGAGAAGGACAAAACAGACAACGCCGCAGATGCCGAGGGCGAGTGGCAGGACGAGCTTGATGTTGATCACAGTGTCCGTCATCTGCGCTGTGGTCCCGTCGATGGCGATGCGGAACGAGTTGCGGGTGGAGAGAGGGTATGAGTGTTTCGTCTTCCCTGCGTCGAGCGAAGCGTTGATCGGCTTCACTGGATGCGGCAGGGGAAGAGCGTTGAGTTGGGAGAGATTGATTCCTTTCCGATTCAGTTGGGCGGCGAAATCTGCTCCCATCTGCGTCAGTGCGGCTTGTCGCTCTGGGTTCAGTGTGGGTTGTGAGTCCACAGCTGGAAGTTCCATTTGGGGAGCAGGATGGCTTTCGAGCCACGTGCCGAGGTGGTCGTAGAACTTGGGCAGGAATGTCACCGTTTTGGATGACATCGGGTCGAACTTAAGAGCGAGATTCATCACCGTCGCCTCCTCGTCGCAGACACGCTGAGCGGAGTGTGGGCCGAGCGGGTGCGGGACTTGCCTGCTCACAAAGCGAGTGTGGAGCTGGCGCATAGCTTTGCAAATGTCGTCCATCATTCCTTGGCACATTTCGGGCTGGTGGAGAGCCATGTTCATCAAGTCAAACGGAATCTCGACGTCTCCGATCCCAAAATAGAAGATGGAGATCACCCCGTCTTCGGCGATCTCGTCGGGGAACGTGGCGGTCATGTTGTGGATGAGGGCGTGCGCGTATTCGTAGAAAGGTTCAGTGACAACCGAGTTGCACAGCTCGTCGGGCGCTCCTTCCGGTCTGGGCACGTCGGCGTAGTCAAACACGATTTCGAGCGGAAGGATGAGACCCGCCGGGAAGTCCTGTTTGAGGAGAAGGAAATTCTGCATGGAGAGCGAGTTGTGGGTGAGGATTTGGGTGTTGTCGAGGGTGAGGCGCATGAACCCGAAGTAATACTCGACGCACGGAACAGAGAGCACAGTCAGCACCGCAATGACGACGATCGACACAGCTGGCTTGGTCACAAAACGGGAGAACCGGTAAAGTCGGCGATGAAGCACTTTCTTCCGCTTCGGCTCAGCTTCCGGTGCTTCCGCTGTTTGTATGGATGACGGAACGGATTCAACAGAGGCCGAGCTTGTTGCTGTCTTCTTTGCAGGCGGAGTCAGGGCGGCGGTCATTTGGGAGCGGAAGCCAGCGATGGTTTGTGGCTGGGCGAGGAGAGCGTCCTTCTTCCTTCGGCTGGTGCAGCAGCATCGACCAAACCCAAAATTTGTGAAATTGGCGAAGAAGGACGGGAAGAGAAAGAGGGAGGCGGGGATGAGGCTCAGTGCGGTGAGGATGTTGATGACCGTTGTGACCGTTGCGCAGATGGCAAGGGAAGTCAACATTTCGTTGCGAAGGACAAACAGAGACGTGAAGCAGCAGACGAGCACGAGGCCAGACACTGCCACTATTCGCCCGGCTGTGTTCATCGTGGTGTGGATGGAGTTGTAGATGTGGGCCTTGGAGAGTGGGTACGAGAGACTGACTTCGACTGGTGCCGATTGCTGTGATTCTTTCATCTCGGTTTGGATTGGCTTCGCGAGGACGCGCGAATGGAGAGGGATACGTTCCTCATCGCGAAATCGACGAAGGATGAAGAGAGAATAGTCCACGGAAATTGCGACTGCAGCAGCTAAGAGAACAGCAGGAGCAAATGTGACGACTTTGAGAACGTAGGCCGCGAAGAAATACGTGATGAAGAGAGAGACTGCTACAACAGTAAGGCTGTTGAATATTGCCAAGAGAAAGAGTCGGATAGAGCGGAGGGACCAGAGGAGGATGACGAGAGCGAATGGAATCGCGATAATGCACATTTTGAGAACATCTTCAAAGATGCCTAAATGGCAATGAATTCAGTGGAAAATTCAAACTATTCTTGGCATCTCGGAAAAACTCACTCATTCCCAGAAGGCCAGCCGAAAGTTGTGCTCTTTCAGCAGGTGAACACGCAGATTTGTATTCGGAATCAAACATCTTGTGAAGGACTTCATAATCCTGAGCGAGTTTCTTTTCCACATGTTCGAACTCAATAAGGATAATAGTTGAATGTCCATTCATAGAGATCGTTGATGCTTGCATAAGCATGTTGTCGGATAAATAGTACCCCATTAGCGGAGTGTGAAGAAGTTGGACCTTATTATCGGCTTCATAGCGTTCAATTTTGGTCTGAAATTGCATAGAAAATACTTCCAGGCAAGGAACATCAAGGATAGAGCTGTTGTCGTTGGCATGGAAAAAAGCGTAAGCAAGGCCTTGCTGTGTGTGGAAAGGGAAAAATCTTTCCATAATTTTATGACCTTCGAATCCTTGTGTTCCTCTCGGCGCATCAATCGCATTTGTTGTTCTAGAATAGTGACAAAAAGAGAGATGAAACTGGGCGAAGAGTTTTGGACCAAAAACACATCCAGCGGCAAAGAGACCAATCCAAACAAGAATGATTGGAATTCGACAACTAGAAATGACTTTCAGATATCGTTTTAACATGATTAGGCCATATTAAATAAAAATTGACACGATTTGATATGTAAGGCCTAGCCGATGTTTATGACCAGATTTCATCCGCATTCATGTATATTGATCAAGTTCGTCCAAATTCCGGACACATTTTCCCAGTAATCAACCTGTCAGAAGCTTTATCTTTGAGATGAGAATAGCTTCTTACACATCGAAAGCCACGAATCAACAACTCGAAAAAGCAATGGGAACAACCAAAAAGAATGAATCTGGAAGAGGCACTCGCTGAAACGACTCAATTTCAGAGATTGTAGAGAGAAGATTGTTGGCGATTGTGATAGGGCAGTTTCTCGTTCGCTGTATTTGGACGATTATGAACATAGGATTGTTGTGATTGATCTTCTTCCATCAGCATTTCAGTGTGTTCGACAAATCAACACCATTGGAGATGTTGACTTCTCGTTGTTTGTCAAACCTCCCTCATTATCATTTCTTCTCTTATTGTGAGCTATTCATCTTTTTATTTTGGCAAACGAATCAAAAAAGTCTTCGGTGGACGAAAATTCATCAGAAAGTTGTTCCAAAAACTTATTTCGGGGCGATCCTCGTCTGGAAAAGTCAACCGTGAAGTGTCATTTCGTCAACAATGGTCGATATACGGTCCCAAAGTTTCTTAATGCGTATGTCTCGTTCTCAATAAAACATCCCTGAACTTATTTTTGTCCATAGATGCCTGGGGATTCCGTTTTCACGTTCAAGTCGGTTTTGGCAGCGAAACCACAAAATCGCATTCAGCAGTAAGCTGAGTCGACCACTCTCTGTCATGCTGGTTTTGATAAAAAAACTTTCCACAATTGCCGAATTTTTCTGTATATCATATTATTTATCGAAATGTACAACACACTTTTTTCACATTTTTTTATCTCCTAAACTTCTGAAATAGAATTTTCACAGCTCAACCAAAGGATTCGTGCTATTTAAATTGATTCAATTGGGCCATTATCGTCCGATTTTCGACTTCTGTTCGACACATTTTTGTTAAATGCCGAATTACAATCCCAACATTTCAACATCATTTCTCTTCTATCTTTCAGTACCTCTCAACAAAGCTCCATGAGAACCGCTTTTGGCCCATCTGTATTCGAATTGATCCAACTTCATGCCTACCAACTTGTTATTCAGTCTGAAATCGTCTCACATAATTCGATAAGTGATTTTCTCGTTTGTCCTTCCTTCAAACCAATGTAAGACGGTCGAATACGCTTTTCACAGAAGTATGGATTCGTTTGTGCACAATATTTGTCTGATTAGCACCAGATCTGTTTTTCTATCGCGATCCTCACATGTACGGTCTGTCCACATTCTCACAAGACAGTATGCACGTTCAACACTGAACAACGACCCATAGAAGATCTGTTCAATAATTGGACTCTACAGAGAACTTCAATTCGCAGCTGTCAACATAAGATGTGAACTCAGTCCATACCTCCGAGTCATCTGTCCTCACAACCATCTCCACTTCACTCATCTCCTGTCTGGGCGAAAAGGCTGAAGAGGGCGGAAGAAGAGCAGCAGAAGGACGAGGAGAGGACCGAAAGAAAGTCAGTGCACAGAGCAATAAAATGTTGAGCGGGCTGATTGATGAGACGAAACAGAATCTAAACCCGAACACCATCCCCTCACCTTCCGCCTGCAAGATGCTGCCGCCCGTTGCTCAACTCGGGTGCCGATGGAGAAGCACACAGAGGAGAGGGAGGAAGGGGCATGGCGAGAGAAGCGGGAGACTGGAGAGAAGCAAGCACGAAGAGCAGATCACTTTTGAACTCAAAAACCCGCTCGTATTTTGACGTTTGAGACTAAAACTATTGTGAATTGGATGATAATAGTGCAGCTGAACAAATACTGGAAGGTGGCATGGGGTAGGATTGCGCCCTGGGTGGGCCAAAACGCTTCAGAAGTTCGTCGCAAACTACCAAATCTTTCTTTGCCTCAGTGCGGAAATAGAACAGCGGACAATCTCGACTGGAGCACAGGAAGGGCTGGTGCATCGACATCGAGCACCGCTGGCACTATGCATGGACTTGCGAATACTGCTCTTCCGCCCGAGACGCCGAGCACTGAGCGTCCATAAACAGCTCAGGCTCCTTCGGCTTGCACTTCGTGCACACAGCACCTTGCTCGTCCTTCCTGTGCTTCACACACCATTCACTTTCACTTTGTCGGTTAAGCCTTTCCCGTTCACTTCGCTTTCTGATGCCTCGTCGTTTCGGCTGAACGAGGTGCTGGAAGCTGGCCGTTCGGTGAGTATTCCACCCGACCACCATCCCATCCATCCAATGTCGGGATGATGGAGTGAAGTGGGGAGGGTGCGAGGACGAAACTGAAAGACGACAGAATGCTGAGCGAGTGGTGTTGTCAGAGTCGGAGGGAGCGAAAGCATTTGTGCGGACGGCCCACTTCATGCGTTCATCGTTGTGGAGGGTGGTGATGATGGCGATGTGGGAGATTGGGTGTGTCACACTCCTTCCACATTGATCTTCAAAAGTGGTTCCATTTCGAAAAGAACAGGTTCGCTTTCATGAATGTTCTTCAATCGTTCCGACTCCACAGCCAGGATTGTTTCCATCTGATCAACGCTCATTGGCGAGAGTCTGGATGCGGTATGAGAATATAAAGAGTCACCAAGAAAGGATGTAATTACATCATTCATTCAAATCATGTTTCGATCTTCCCAAACATTTTGTTGAGATATTGTCAAGCCAATTTCGCTGTCAATCGATTCCAACTGGTTGTGCCCCATCAAAAATACAATTCCCTTCTGATCCCAACTCTAAGTTTTCGGAGTCGTCAGAACAGATATCTTCCTTCATACAAACCGATCCATCAGATATCATGAATGCATCTATACGACAAATTGAACAGCATAGGCAAATACCAAAATCATCCAACTCACTTAATTCATCCCTTCAAATGCAGATTGTACCATCCAAAACGTCTGAAACCACTCTATTACACATTTCCTTCATCAAGAAGCATTTATGCACTATTTTCTCACTGAAACAGAGATTCGACCTTAGAGAACGGTGGTGGTGGACATATACAGTCAGAACTCTCCATCCCGAATGCAACAAAGGTTCTGTGAGTGATGACCGAGAAATGAGAATTGATCTGGACCTACTCAGAGTTCCCTTTCAACAACTTGATGGTACCACAATTTCTGAACTATGTGAAACCGATCCACGGGCGTGTGACTTGATTTCGTTCTCTTCTGATGACAAGAACAACCAAATCTGTCCAACACAATTCGTCAATGAAACGCAACGTGGATTTGCTTTTTTCACACCAGATATCCTCCAATTATGTAGTGAGTCATCGGCTTATCGATATTACCTTGCATTTCTTTTGTACTGCCGAGCATCATTTTACGAAAGCTTGTGTCAATGTTCACACACAGGTGAGTTGAGAGAAAACAGATTGTGAAAAATCGACCAATGAATGAAGTGGAAATCCAATGTTGTGACAAAGAAAGAGACGTGTTTCGTGTTGAATTAATGCGATCCTCGACCTTTCCCGCTGGTCTGTTTCTTTTTCCGAGTTTTCCTCTTTTGGCTCCAGTATGAATTCCGCGCGTCGTCAGCTGGCGTCGAATAGGCCCTTTTCTCTTTCTGCGGCTTAGTGTCTTTGACTTTTCCACCTTCTTCGCCTTCCAAGTCACTGAACGGAAAGGATGAATCATCGTTTGAGAAGGCCCTTTTATCACTCGCTGAACGGGTCCTTTGACCTCTCTGCGGCTTAATGCCTTTGACATTTCCGCCTTTCTCTTCTTCCGTGTCACTGGTCTGAAACAATGAATCATCGTCTAAGAAGGCCCTTTTATCACGCGCTGAACGGGTCCTTTGACCTCTCTGCGGCTTAGTGTCTTTGACTTTTCCACCTTCTTCGCCTTCCAAGTCACTGAACGGAAAGGATGAATCATCGTTTGAGAAGGCCCTTTTATCACGCGCTGAACGGGTCCTTTGACCTCTCTGCGGCTTAATGCCTTTGACATTTCCGCCTTTCTCTTCTTCCGTGTCACTGGTCTGAAACAATGAATCATCGTCTAAGAAGGCCCTTTTATCTCCGTGTTGTCGAGTCGTGCCCAAGTGAAGACCTGGTTGGTTTCCCATCCACAGCTGGAATTGTGCATCGACTCCCTGATCGTCCGCCTGTCGAGGTGTGTCTGTGAGATTAAGAGGGTTCATTGCGTTCACTCGATGGCTCGGTGGGGTACGTGCATGACTGCTGTTCAGTTGATGATTTGTGTCCAAGTGAAGATCATGTTGGTTTCTCATTCCCAGCTGATATTGCGCATCGACTGTCAGATTCCGCTTCATCACAAAACAATCTTTGAAATCCTGAGTGCTCTTAGACCAGGGGAGTTGGATCTTCGGTCGTTTCACGAGTGGCCCCGTCATTCGCGAACATTCGTTGAACAGGAGGTCAGACACCGATATCACGCCTGTTTTGTAACGATGGTTCACTTTTTCGAGGTATTCCGGAACATCTTCGGGCTTGACAATCCACATGAAGAACACTTCCACCTTCACGCCTGGCTTCGTGAGCGCATATCGATTCTCCAGCTGCGTCTTCAGCAAGTCGATCAGCTCATTCCCAGTTTCGTTGCGGTCAGGATTCACCGCATTTAGGAACGTGAACAGCCTGATTGAGTTCGGACCAAGAAAGAAGATGAACGAATCTATTCCTATCCAATGTGGGCTTCTTGCTTTTATAACAGGTTCATACAGTGCCTCATAATAAAGTACATTGGGGGCCAAGGTTGGCGTTGCACACAAACGAGAGAGCAGCATCGGACAACGGCCAATCGAAGGGAATCTGAAATAGAATGAAGGGAAGTCAGGGATGGCTGTGAACACGGTGAACATCATATAAGACCGGAACAACTGCTGGTTCACTCTAAATTCCATTTCGTTGCCTCCCAACGCTTCTAATATTTTTTTGCTACTGTTCTTCTCGAGGAAGTCCTCAGCTTTGATGTTTATCATCGTTGTCAGCAAGCGGTTCGCAAATTCACTCACTGGTTGACCCTTTAGATGGGTGGCTGACAGAGAACTGATCACGAGAGTTGCATCCGATTCGGAGTGTGTTACGCCATCCCGTCCAAACACTTCGCTCATTGCTCGGAAGGCGTCGGACAAGTCAGTTGTGAGCGCGCGGGGACTCAGTCCAAATACTTCAATCACATTCAAGCAGACAAACGCGACGTTGCTGGGTGGAGAGATGCCCAAATTCTCCCGTTGGTCAGATCTGCTGCCGCCTTGAGGCGGGTGTCTTATGATGTTGGGGTCAGGCAAGTTGGATTCAAAGAATATCAAAGGCTGATCGGAGTCGTTTTCTGAGATGTCTGTTGATTTTTGAGGAATGCTTGCTGGACTGGGAGGAAGGACCCCTGAATTTTGAGTTGGGCTTGAAATCGCGAGATAGGTGAGTTGGTGTTCGATATGTTGAACAGGTTCTTTAGATCTATCCATGTCAGCGTCGGGCTGTTCATATGCGGGCTCTCCCCCAGAGGAGGCATTCGGTTCGTCTTCAATATAGCCATGCGTTCCCAGCAGCGAGATCACGATGGGATGCAGATCGATAATTGGGTCTGCGTCAACTCGGCGGATCCAATGTCCCCGCCCAGTAATCCCGAGGTCCTTCATCATCGTGTAGAACTCTTCTTGTTTCCAAAACGGATAGAATTCGTCCCACATGCTCAAGTCATGGGGCGTGCTGATGTAGTGTTTCTTGTATTCCATTGGCGAGGCTGTAAAGACTGTGAAGATGCCTCGTTGTTTTGCATTCGGGTACGGATCCGCTGTGTCCACAATGCGAATCACGGGGAAGGAACGCGTGTACCAAGCCAAAGCAAACGACGAGTCATGGCTTCGAACTCTGATTGGGGTGGAAAGGTTCGAACGATCAACAACAATCGTGAACACCGGTTTCCCTGGGAGAATGTACAGAATCGCCTGAAAAGCATGAATGACCAGAAAAATGAATACCACTTTCTCCAACTGCATCAGACAATGGATAAGATATAGGAGCATCTGCGACTTTCCTGTCCCCGGCTGCCCTTTCACAAAGAAAGCCTCAAGCTTTTTTTCATTTGGGGGTTCTTTGGCGAAGTAATTGGAGAAACGGGACTCAGACGCTCTTTCGGTAGAAATCCAATCCGGAATTCCTCCGATTGAACTCCACAATTCTTTGTCTTCGCCATCGGCAGGTACAGCATACTTATACGGTAAGAGAAAGCTATTGAGATCACCCTCCAGTACTTGCAGTTCTGGGAGCTTGTCTTTGTTGTACCTCCGGAAATGCTTGAGTATAACCAGCCGAAATTCTTCCCAGCAACGTCGGATCCAGACTTTTCTTCGTTTTTGGAAATCCGAATCGAGCGTCGACATCCAGATGATTCGATCGTTTCTCAGAGTGTAAAACAGGTCATGTATACCCCCCATGATGTGCAAACGGTCCTCCAGAACTTCAATTTCTTCAGAATCCAGTTGAGGCGCAACTGTAAAGAGCGTAACGGGAATCGCGACAACTCGCATTGGTTTGCGATTCTCACCGTCAAGAGGCCAGCAGGCGAGTAAACTCTCGATCGTCACTGATGTATCGTATTGATACCCAGACCATCCAACTTTCTCGATCCATTCCTGAGCTTGGAGAGGAACGCGTGAAGGATCGAGAAGGTCTTGTCCAGGCAGTTCATCTGATCTGAGGCCTGGAGGCTCAGTAAACGGGAATTGAATGGTGATGCATATATGCTCCTCTTTAACGGTCTCTGCCATTTCGACGTACAAATCTTGAATGGTCCAAGAAGGATCAACTTCTATCTGTTCATCATTTGGTTCAGTTCTTGTTTCAGGTGCCCTTTTCACGCCATTACGATCTTTCGTGAATGTGGCATTGGCATTGGCATCTGCGATGAGTCGATAGGGGAGAGTTGGTTGAGTCTGGGGTTGTGACATGAAAGACTTCGAATTGGAGAAATTGAAGCGCCTATTTGGGACATCGATCTGGCTCGTAATTATATTTCTTCCTCGTCGTTTCTCGACTGAGGAGGTGTCACTGTCCTCTCTGAGAGATGCACCGACGATTCGTTGATTTTGAGGGATTTGATGTGGAAAGAAATCAATGTGAGAGCGATATTCGTTCGATTCGACTGAGATCATCTCGACGAATCGGATTACGCCAGGAAAATCCTCTCGACCGTCCAAGACAGATCTTTGTTCATCATCTTTTCGGACTTTCAACTTCATTAGAGAAGGAGGATAACGATTCTCTTTTGTCAACACTCTCATCCATCCAGTTCCTGACAGAGAATTCTGATAACGATGAAATCGTGACCGTGTTCCTACAAGAAAACGTCATAGACAAACTTCTTGGAATTGTTTCATTGCATGAAGATGGAGCAGTCTTGGTATTTTCCTTCTTTCATTATGTCTCCAGAATGCAGTGTATTCCCTCCTTGCTCGTCTGAGTGTGCCATTGGATTGTTGATTTTGTTCAGCGTGTGTGTCGGCTGCAGTTGTGTCAAAAATAATGGTTCCCGACTTCTTGTCGACGAGTCTTTCACTTCTCTCTTCAGCGGACGATGGACTCACCCTGATTGTTTGTGTTTTTCTTTCTGGGCATTATTCTGGTTTTGTTTAAAGGTTCTGAATGTGTTGTACAATTCAGCTGTTGCTGGGGATGATTACTGTGCGTTTGAAGTGGAAAATGATGTCACTGCTCATCTCCTGCGATACCTGCTTACATGTCAACCCTCAACAGTTGTTCGAAATGAGAAGAGTTGCTGTGGGAGATTGGAACTGGAGGAGAGTCGACAACAGACGATTGCGACTTGCCTGCTTCTGTTGACTGAGCTGATCAAAGTATCGTTTCCAGAGGCTCTGAAGGAAGAAGTTGTGACAGGATGTGTTCCGTACTTTCTGAGTGGGAACAGACATGTTCAACTGCTGGCACTGAAATATGCGCGCCATTTTGTGTCGAACTCAGAAAACGAGTATTTCTTGCAGTTCTCGCTCCCAAACAACCAGATGAATGCCTCTGATCCGACCAGGATTACTGTTCTCAGTTATCTTGTGGACTTGCTGAGAGAGAAGCAGATTGACTACGAACAAAACGCGAGAGTGTTCCACGTGTTCCGGCGAGTGTGTGCAGACATCAACGATCAACTAATGGACCCAGAACGAACGACACGGGCAGAACCATCTTGTCTCCGAACAGTCGAAAGCGATATGATGAGTGTATTTCAGAATTGCTTGAAGACGATTGGGACGATTCTTGCGATCTTCGGGGAGCTTGCATATTTTTCAGAGGAACACGAACAAGTGTGTGCTCTTTTCTTTGACATTGTTTGAGATTGTGATCGACAGTGGGATTTATCCGTCGTTGGGGAAACTATTGAACTGGTCGATTATCGTCACGAGTGAAGGGATTCCGGCTCCCTTGATGTCAACAGAGTGTGATTATGAATATTTCCGAGCGGCAGTGGAGACTAATTCGGAGCTGGAGGAGCCTTTTGCTCTTCTTGAACCTCTCAAAACCGCCTTCCGACGGCACAACTTGTTACCGCCTCTTGCATATCGGGACAGCATTGGAAAGTTCATTTTCGATGGTCCCTTCGACCACACACTATCGATCCATCCGATTCTGGAGCTGAACGGCGCGAAAGATTCTCTTGTGAAGAATGTGCTGTTCATCGTCGGGAACGCGTTGGGTGGGACAGCTGCGCATGTTGAAATTGTTTTGTCTTCGCTGCTCCAAAACTACTCAGCCATCGAGGCCACGAGGAAAGTGATTGTGACTCTGCAAACATTCTTTTACCGACTCCCGCTGAAGTTGCTGACATTGGAGGTGCGATGCATTTATTTGTTGGCTGGCCTGCCATTGGAGCATCAATCGGTGTTGGTTGAGTCAGAACTGCTGCAGCTTGCATGGAATCGCCGAAGGGATCTTGATGGTGAGGCAGGGAACTATCTGGTGCATTCGTTCGTGCGGCTTCTCCAACCCAGCGACGAATCATCGCCCACAGTCGCCAATGCTCTTCTGGAACGGATTGAAAACGAAACGTTTGCGGTGGAATTAGACGAGATGTGCAGCCAGAAATCACCGACTATCAGAAAGTGTTATCGCCGTCTGCGCACGTTTCTGGAGACACTACGAAAGACTAACCTTTTTGCAGACTCATCGACGTCTGACTACCGATCCTCTGCCTGAACACCACTTTTCCATTTGTCATCTGTTCATTTCATCTTTCGTGTGATTTCATGTTGATTGTCAGCGCCAATTGTGTCAATGTTCACACACAGGTCAGTCCAGAGAAAACAGATTATGAAAAATTGACCAATAAAAGAAGTGGAGATCCAATGTTGTGACAATGAAAAAGAAGTGTCAAGAGGGCACAATCACCACATCCTGCTTTTTCGTTTCTTGTTTGGTCCGGGTAAGTTGGATGGCTTTGTCTTTGATGACCTCTTTCTTGTTTGATTCGTGCATTTTGATATTCCTTGTTCGCGGAATTTTCTGTGGCGGGAGACTGTTTTCTTCACCTTCCTCTTCTTTCAAGTCACTGAACGGAAACGACGAACCATCGTTTGATAATGCACTGTCATTCATAAGTCGTTGAGTTGTGTCCAAGTGAAGATCATGTTGGTTTCTCATTCCCAGCTGATATTGCGCATCGACTGTCAGATTCCGCTTCATCACAAAACAATCTTTGAAATCCTGAGTGCTCTTAGACCAGGGGAGTTGGATCTTCGGTCGTTTCACGAGTGGCCCCGTCATTCGCGAACATTCGTTGAACAGGAGGTCAGACACCGATATCACGCCTGTTTTGTAACGATGGTTCACTTTTTCGAGGTATTCCGGAACATCTTCGGGCTTGACAATCCACATGAAGAACACTTCCACCTTCACGCCTGGCTTCGTGAGCGCATATCGATTCTCCAGCTGCGTCTTCAGCAAGTCGATCAGCTCATTCCCAGTTTCGTTGCGGTCAGGATTCACCGCATTTAGGAACGTGAACAGCCTGATTGAGTTCGGACCAAGAAAGAAGATGAACGAATCTATTCCTATCCAATGTGGGCTTCTTGCTTTTATAACTGGATCATACACTGTCTCATAATAAAGTACATTGGGGGCCAAGGTTGGCGTTGCACACAATCGAGAGAGCTGCGAGAGGGGAGGAATACAAAAGAGTGAATGTACAGAAGAAGCAAGAAAAAAGTGAAGAATCATGATATCTAACTGTGGTTCGATTTGATCCAAAATCATCACAAGAATCAATCGATAAGAAACGAAAGAAGAACAAACAGCATTCCCTCACGTTCATCGTTCACCCTTCCTCCAACATTCAGTACATTCCCCTTCCGCAAGCAATGCAATGGCTTCGTTTGATTTGATGAGATCATGTGGTGTGATCTTGAAGACATTTGTCCTGATCAAAGTCGATGGGGTCGTAAGCTCGTCAGATAGTGCATGTATCTATTTCTTTTCCAAAATTCGTGCTATTTCGCTGTTTCATTCATACGATGTAGAGTGATGAAGAGAATAACGGTGTTTGAAGTAGTTTTCTTTGTCGAGACAAGACTCTCCTCAACAACTGTGATCATTTGTTTGTTCACTCGTCAGTTTCTTCTTGGATATGTTGGAAGAAGCATTGATGACACAATTGTTGAGGGTGGAGAAGTAGAGGGAGGATGTCACGATCTTTGCGAATGTTGGAAGGAGTGGGAGACGAAGGCAAGAATGGTTTCGGTCAGTTCATTTAACATGTTGAACACGAGTTCTATTCAAAACCAAAGAATACAATTTGGTCAAGAGGATGATGGCAACAAGAGGATAGCATACTTGCAGACAGCACTGTTGATGTTTCACGTGTTACTCCGGAGATCAAACGAGTGTGATGAAAACATGGTCTATACGTACTAAATGAACAGAATAAGTGAAAAATGAGAATAAAATAGGCAGGTTTTTTGGGATGGGAAGCAAGAAAGTGGGATTTTTCGTGGGATTTCAACCCATATTTTTTGGGATTGTCGATTCCCCATTTGAAACTTGCCAAAACGACATTGAATTGTATCGCATTCCACATCAGACCTGACAAATGTCAGAAATTGTGCATTCAGTGAATGGAGACGATCACACCCACGATCCATTTTGAAAACAAAGCTCATTCATGAAGGACCGTCTCATTCGATTCCTCGTTATCTTTTAAATGATTGTACTGATGTCTTATTCTCTTCTGATGACTCACTGTCACAGCTTGTGCATTCATACAGTGATTCATCACCACTCATCCGATCTGTGTGAATTCTCGTCAACTCAGAAGAACTCCCTTGGACACAGGTATATTGAAACGAAACCATGATTCAGTTCCGTTTATTCCTGTTTTTCCACCAGAATACTCACTGAATATTGCCCTCCCAATGACACACAACAGTTTCATCGTAAACTCGACTATATTCTCCCTTCGAGCGTTAAAGATGAAGTGAATGTTTTACCACAAGACAAAATAGCTCGTTCAATGGTGAATGAAGATGAATATCATGGTATGTCTGGCCAGTGATGCGTATTGAAATCTTTGTGTTCATTCATCGACTATGTCATTCAATCCCTACAAGTGTTGTCATCACCTTCTCCCTTCTTTCTTTATCATTGTTCCTCTTCTCTCTATTGTCGATCTTCCTTTCTTCAGGTCACAAACAGCACCTCATCTCAGCCTTCATAGTATTTCTCCTCAAATGAACAAAACACACACATCTAACTGATGATAATGATTCTCTGATACTCGAACACTCCGATTTCGATGGTAATGTCCCTCTCGGCTCGATGTTATCACTCCAAATCCCGGCACTCTGAAAGTGCATCGCCCTCCTCGAAGAAGGCATCCATTGCCTGCAAAACATCCCCAGATAAGAAAACCATGATCGTAATTCGCAGGAAACTGAACCTGTGATTCGAATTGTGGATGGTTCTTGCGAACTGAATGGGCTCATATCGTTCCAAGCTCCCACACTCGATGAATCTGTCCCTGAAGACCATATTTATGGCTGTTTTGTTGTCTGTGTCGCACATGCGATGGAGGAGGAAGGAAAACTTGACTTAATTCTGGAAGGGATCCGAGAAACAGTGGATCAACTCGACATCACAGATTGTATTCATCATGTCACTTTTTTACGGGCTACCTCCGTCATCTTGCCACTCTCACGTGTTGGAACAATTCGCGGCAGTGATACTGGTGACGAGACGACGTTTCAAGACACAACGATTCAGCAAACGACTGTCTGGATTTTGAACTCAAAGTCACAAATGGAGGCAGTGAGGATGACTATATGAAAAAAAACAATCAAGCAAGCCATCAGTCGACTTTAAGTGGATTCTGCGAGAGATTCACGCGGACACAACATCGAATTTGCGTGAAGGCCTTGAAAGTGGAGTTACACAGATCAACAATCACTAGCACGACAGGTCGTTCTCTCCCTCATATCGCCGGGTTGTGGTGCTTATTGACAACGGCAGCGTGAACGAAGGCATTCGCTCCAAACACACAACAAAGTCTTTCTCCACGTTCTACCTCGTTTCAGCCACCTACCTACGATCCATATTCAATATCGGTCCCATTTGTTATCTCCACTGTCGGCGTTGAGATGCAGACTACGGATGAAGAAAACGTGCTTCGAACGATTGCTCTCAACTATATCCTGCCCACACCAAACATTTCACGTCAATCAGAACCTGCCCCGATTGTGGTGACACACACACAAATTATCCGAATGGAGATGTCCCAAAATGTCGACCTGATCAATTTCAACCATGAAGACGGTTTCTTTGATTTGACATTCACATCTAAATCAACAGTGGAGCCAGTCGGAGCTCTTCATTAGAAGATTCAACAGAACCCAAGCAAGTGCTCAGAAATGGTGAAGAGTCGGATGGTAGATACAGCTAATCCTGTGAGCAGAGAAAATAGGCAGCTGGACATGAATTTTACGGTCTGGATGGTCTCATTGTCGACGTTGGATGGAACTGGATTTGTTTCAGCTGAGAGAGCCTTTAAATTCGTCTCTTCTGACCACTGCAGCTCAGCGAGCCACACAGATTGTGCACATTCTGAATCAGGAAATCGTGGAAATGGAGGGAAACGACGATCACTCCATTCGGCAATTCTGGCCAACTCGAAACCGCGAACATCGCACTTCCCGAAATCAGACAGGAAGCCCTTTCGAAATTACTGGATGAATCCACGTTCATTCCATCCATTCTGAATACATCTCTCAACATACATCGAATAATTTCCCATGTAATGGCCAGAAACAAGCGATGATCGAAGTTGACTGAACACACTCGATTTCTGAATGTGCAATCCCCACAGAAGAGTCACAGTTGCCGTTTCTGATTTCAAGTGGAGGAGGGTGCAGCTGATGGTTGGCTTCGATTATCCTCAACGTTTGAGAGCTGTCGACCCGAAATGGGATTTCACTGCCTGCTTTGACAAGCCTCGCCGTGCTATCTTAACAACTCTCATCCATTCAGGAATTATCCACGATTTCATTTCCCTCTGTGATGTATTTAGCGATTGGTTCAGGTCATCTTTTAGACACGATTCATCTCAGCCTTGGAACAGGCCCTCTCCCTGACTTTGGCGTGCTCTCATCACTTTCTCCCACTGTTGCCTCAACCACCATCTCCCTCACTCATTCCGCTCTCATGTGACGCTGAAAATTGCGCCAACCACTTTTCAGGGACAGCCACGGCAAATGTGAACCTGTGTGGCTCCTTCCTAACCTCAAATTCGTCGTTCGAGAAATGCTCGTCAAATTTGGACGAATCGGACACACATCCAATTAACACTCTTTCCCATCGAATAGGATCGAAGGCCATCACTGTTCATTCACATCAATGACCAGCTCGATGAATGCCGCAGCAATTGATTTCACGAAGACAGTCGGAAACACCGAAATCAACGAGTGTTCATTCTTCGATTACAGCGGAACACATGCCAATGGAGGCGCATTTTATGTTGATGGCAAGGCAAAGACGTATTCCACCACTTTCTCGTCGTGTGTCGTTGTTCGATGCCATAGCCCTCAGTATCACAAATGCCAACACTACTCAACAATCGACTATCTCCAACTCCATCTTCGAGAGTCGTACATCAACTGTCACGCCGAATGGAGGTGCACTGTACCTCAGCGCATATAGTCTGTCAAATACCCGGGACACTTCTACAAAAAATGGGTTGCTCAAAAAAGGTTGAAAAATTTGGAGAGTGAGGTGCCTTTTACATGTCAGAAAATACCACTGGTTGCATTGATCCACTTTTAGTCCGGTTCGAACACTCCCAGCAGTTTTGGGCGGAGTTCGACCCATTATACTGCCCGACACGACGACCTGATCCGGCTGTAATTTTTGCTTTTTGACATAACAAGAGAGAGTTGAGAGTTCCTTTTTCACTATCATCAACTACCTTGAGTTATACATCTCTGTGATTTTTTTGGAAAACCAACAGTGAAAAATAAGAGAGAATGACATGAAATGCTACTGTAGGGGGACATCCTTCGAACGACATGACACGTGATTCACATCCGATATCACTCCTGCATGGATCCAAGATTGTGAATGTCAAGTGAATGATAGAAGCAGATGAAACGAAGAAAAGGAAAAGGAAGATTCGAGTCAACTCGCTCGCTCCATAACTCTGTCAATGTAGTATCCAAGGACACCGATGCGGTGAACACAGACGATCAACAGTTAGTTGTGAAATGAAAAGGCCAGCCACAGCACGAAACCATCAAGACATAGCATTCTGTTCGAATTGGATTCAAAAACGTGTCATACTGTTCAGCTGTTCATCGAAAGGGAGCCATCAAAATCAAAAAATCACACTGTTTCTTCCAGCGATTCGTCAAAGTGTATCGAATTGGTCTTCACAAACCGCACAGAGTTCCTCACATTCTTCTCCATCATTTTCAAAATCGTCACGCCTTTGAAAATGAGACTCTTCGAACTGTTTCTTTCATGAGCTTTGTCAGTTTGGTGTTGTGAAGAATCTGTGTGAGAATTGACTAGATAAATTCAAGAAGTCACAAGAGAAAAGACACACCACGCTGAGAATCAAGGTTGTGTATTCATCTCAGCAAACTTGGGATTTGGTGGTGTGCAGGGATTAGTTGAAACTGAAAAACTTGTCGTGACGGAAGAGATCATTGACGGAAAACAATACCTTGATCATTCGTCACATGTCGCACTGAGGGAAAGATGGACCCTCACCACCACTCACGGGTCCTTCTCAGTGATAATACTGGTTGAAACAAGAAACAGGATAAAACTTCCAAGAATCAAACAGG
This sequence comes from Blattamonas nauphoetae, assembly GCA_033064195.1. NCBI lineage: Eukaryota > Preaxostyla > Oxymonadida > Blattamonas > Blattamonas nauphoetae. The sequence continues at coordinate 64,855 of JARBJD010000291.1, forward strand.
TCAATATCGGTCAGAAATACGTTCAATCAATCTTTTCGACTTTAACCTCATCAAATACATTTCGTGAACGTTCGTTTCAATTCTTTTGAAAATTATGCGATTTACGTCACAATAGACTTCCTTCGTCCAAAAATCGTGAGAGGTGAGAACTCGATCCCACAAGAAAGTAATGAAAACATCGTTCTATCATTCAGTGACTGACTCCTCCAGAGTTACTCTCGTAAAGTTAAAACAATTTAAAGTTAGAGGGATCGAGCAGGATGAGGTGAATCACGTGTCATGTCGCGAAGAGCATGTCCATCATTAATTTTGTTTTACAGTTTTCACGTCATTCAGAATTTTTTGGTGTCCAATTTTTTGTCACAAGGTGTTGAACTCTCTTAATTATCATTGATAGAAAATTAAAACATATTGTCTCTTTATTCAGAAAAATAAAACCGTTTTACAGCCGGATCAAGACGTCGTGTCGGGCAGTATAACGTATTTGATCCGATATCTCCAAGATAACGCGATACTTCTGACGTCCGTTTCCTGAAAGATGTCGTCCATCACTCGTGATTAGTCCCTCCCAAACATATTATTCCCCACACTCTCGTCAAATGTTCAAGGTTTCTGAGTTCAATCAGAACACAACACGAACATCACTCAAGAAAAGAAGATCGTGATGAAAAGAGAAGAGGGGACAAACAGAGATCAGCTCAACGAGTGAATGAAGATGAGAGCTCACACAACCACGAACATGCTTCAATGGACACTCACAATGAGAGACACCAAACTCGTCACATATACCTGACATGACACAAACAGAACCAGATATCAAGGAAAGGGAAGGGGTGAGAAAAGAACAGCAACATCGAAGAGTGGTCTGAGCAGGGTTCGGACAAAATTCAGCGAAACTCTTCCAACCATCCACCCGACACCACACAGGAACTCATTTCCCCACTCTCCGTTCGAACGAAAACAAACGAGAAAGCAGATGAAGGCACTGAGTTGCAAGACACCGATAAAGTTGAGACAACGACGAACCGAAACAAAAGAGAATGATCCATGAATCACAAACAGATCTGACAGTATCTTGGAGTGGAGAGAACTAATCGCATCGATTTTCGATTTCTCGTTGTCCTTCTCGAACTTAATAAGACATTCTGTGAAGAACGGCTTCTGAATTCGGCAGCAAGACATTGATAAGAAGGACATCTCTGGAGTGATCAAGATGATATGAATGCACTAAAGATCAACGAAGAAGGGGACATTCGAGGTCTGGTGGGACAGAGTTCCTGTGTGCATCGAACATACTGCACATTTATGCACCATTTGGGTGATGATGATGTGGAAGCATGTTTTGGGTGTTTCTGATGTGAGATAGGATTTTATTGTCTGCATTTCAAGTTTTTCTTTCAAATTACGTATTTCAACCTCATATTGAGCGGATCCAGAAACACGATCCTTAATTTGAATATCAAGATTTCATGTCACACTGCTCGATCAGTGGGTCCTGAAATGCACTCGTTTACTGGAACCGTCCCCTCTGTTGACATTGTACGTAAGGTCTTTGTTCACCTCTCGTACTCATTCACAAGTCAATGTCATCACACACTTTCACCTTCTTCTTTGCTCTTTGGGTATTGATATTGCCTTGATCACTCTGAATATTTCATTATCCTCCTTTCCTTAGGCTTTCCCCTAATGGATATTATCGACTAGCATGGAATCACATTGAGTGTGTGTTCTCCTTTTTCATCACAATTTACGACTTATCTTTAGGAGATAAACCCGGGACTTCAGGGTTCATTAGGCTTGTATGAATTGAATTCGGACAGCCGAGCGAGGATACAGCTATTTGTGACATCTTCGTCATGATCGTCCACGAAAAAAAAGAGACGTCCATTTCTCCCCATATATTTGGCAGTTCCACGATTTTTTCTGAATTTGGTCCAAAAATAATCTAATTCGTGTGAGGAAAGAAAGTTAGAATGAAATAAAGCGTATTTATCGAAATCCAGAGGAAAAGTCCCACCAAAAAATCCCCTTTTGCCCCGTCCCGGGTTTTTGACACGTCCCGGCTTTTTGACTGACTATACACCAAGTTCCTCCTCTCTTCACTCCGATTTATCGACACTCAAGTCGATAGTGCGAGAGATGTCACCTTCGATGGGTGTGATTTCGCATCCATAAATACTCAAGTGACAAACTGCCAGTCTTTGCGATCGACACTCATATCTGACACAACAGCAGTCAACGAAGATAACACCGCAACCTTCGTATTTACTTCTGGTGGAAGCAGGAGGCACTGAACAGAACATCTCACTTGTCGTTGGAAGTGATGGGAACACACTCGATGCAACTGGTCCATTCTCAACGGAAGCTGAGTCGGTGTTCGCCTTTTTGACAGAATACACATTTGTGGCAATGAAGGATGTGTGGGGAGACGCTGGCTGTTGTACAATACGAACCGCCCTTCCAGTAGGTTCATTACGAAACCAGCTGCTCCTCTCATGACGAGAGATTGGTGTGATCAAATAATAACATTAATTATGGGGTAGGCCTGATCAAATTCGTTATCCAAATGCATTTTTAAACAAATCGAGCCAACGGTTCTCCACTTCTTCGACAGGTGACTCTGGTGAGTCACCTCCTTAACTACTGTGTCCTCTCCTTCATCCGTTCACTCACGATTGAATCGTGACGAAAACAGCAGAATTCTAAGTGAAGTCGAGACAACTAATTTCTCTACCGACACTAGACGAAACAGGACGACTTGTCCTATCAAATATGTTGTCACCGTCATCGTCATAAAGACCACACATTGGGCGGAAGGATTCCGACACATCAACTTTTTTTAGGATCAAAGATGACTAAAGCTCGGTGAAATAGGAGAAAATAAGAATGGACGAACAACCAAGAAAACATGTTCAACAGTTTTCGGAATACCATCAAAATTATGAGGATCGAGACACCCCCTTCCAAAGCGGCAGAGCAATCAATACGGAAGTAGGACCACATTGCTATCCTGTACCATCGTGGGAAAACGCATTACAGGTGACATCGTCATATGAATCGTGTTCTACTCCGCGCCAGACGGCGCCACTATGCCATTCTGATTTTAGACAATCCCAGTGGAGAACCTGGACCAATGGCTCGCTTTTTCAATCAAGAACTGCACCACCGAAATAAAGGGCAGATGAAAATTATCCTCTCGGCGAAGGTTGTGTCGATATATCTCGCCTTCGCTCGACCAACAGTTACGACTGGTTCAATCATGAACCAACGCTGTTCTTGGAGTCATTAAGGAATCCTCTCGACTACCCGCTCAAACCATCAACTTTTCAGCATTTATTCCATCGCCTGTTACCCCTGTTCATAGCAGGACACAAAGACACATTTCCGATGCCTTACAGCTCGACTAGTTCTGAATTGCATTTTAATTATTCAGAAATGAACATAATTGTTCAGAAATGTATTTTGATTGTTCAGAAATGAACATGATTGTTCAGAAATGAATTTTAATTTTTCCGAAATGAACATGAATTATTCGTAAATGAACAGTGATTTTTCTGAAATGAACAATGATTATTCGGAAATGAACAGTGATTGTTCAGAAATGAACGGCTCTTTTTCGGCTTTATTTTAGACCACTCGTTTTAGAAAAGACTGACAGAACGAAGGGAAACACTCTTGTGTGGTGAATTATTGATGAAGCAGTTTATTCTTCAGGTTCTTCCACTCGTGGTCCTTGGTCTGGTGGCATGATTGCTTGCGGACTTGGAGCTTGTGGGCCGTTCGAATCGCGGTTGAACTGTTCTTGTGTTCGATTGAGAGCCAAATCACCTCGGCGAGCGACAATTGGATGAAGTCTGAGAGACACAAATCTGATGGCCGCGGATATCTTACGATGAGGAATTGCACTGAGAGATTCCGAAAGATGAATCCGCAGTTGATCCTCTGTTCTGACATGAGAAGGAATCGAACTCCCACCTTTCCACATGCCAAAGACGTACTCGATCGGATTCAGCTCACAGGAATTTGGTGGAGTGAACAGAGTTGTGTAATTTTTCGATCTGATGAGCTCTTTCACCTCATCCGTCTTATGCAAGCCAACATTGTCCAGAATCAGTGTGCAGCTTTCATTCGTTCTTCTTTGAAGGGACTCAAAAAGTGAGAGGAGGAAATGTTGGAATTCAAGGGCAGACACAGTTCCTTGAACCCACGTCACATGAACAACACCCCACGCTTCAGAGATCGCTGTGATTGCAGTGAGATTTTCAGTTTGCAATCGACGAACTCGTTGATGGCAACGCTGACCGATTGGAGCACGACCTTGATTTTGGAAGCAGGTCTTGTTGAAGGAAGTTTCGTCGATGTAGACAGCAAATCCACCTTGAGAGAATGTTGTTGCGTATCGCTGAAGATAGTCGAGTCTCGCGTCCTTTGTTTCCTCCGAATTGCGTTCGTGTTGGAGCAGCTCGACTTTCTTCACAGTGAACTTTGTACACCCGTGTTCCACCATTTTTGGTGAAGTTAGGTGAGCATTGATTGTCGACACTGCAACGGATGTTCCATGATTATCCTCGACGAGAGTTTTGAGTTCTTCTCCCTTCAAGAGTGGGTTTTGAAGAATTGCATCATTCATTGATCGTGAAATTTCTGGAGTGATTTTTTCGATAGACTGCTCCCCCACGAGGTTTGGGAGCAGGTTTTCCAGATGCGATGTTGTTGATTGTTCCTTTCGAGATGTTCCACTTTTCGACAATCAAATCGTACTTCTTCCCTTCCTTCACTTCATCGAGGACCAAGTCGCGTTCACGAGGCGTGAGAATGGTGTAAGATCGTCGGGGCTTTGGGGCAGGACGAGAAGTTGGACGACCACGTTTCATCTTCTGAGGAGCTGGTAGTTCAACAAACTCATGAGGATCTTGTGGAATAAGAGGTTCAGGTGGGCTTGCACTATCAACTGCTTCAATTCTTTCTGGCAAGAGTCTTCGAAGTTCATCTTTCGATCGTTTGAGACTTGTTCGAATAAAATCCTGACTGAATCCGCCTGTGAGAAGCCCATCCTGCTGACTTTCCATCCCAGATTCACAATCAACAACTTCATCACCAAAGAACCATCCATCCGATTCGTTGAGAGATTGGTATTGTATTTGTCTTTCGGTGATCGGTGAGTTTTGAGACTCGTCAGTCTCAGATTCATCATCGATGAGAGAAAAGGAGCGTTCCATGAAATTTCACGATGGTTTTCCAGAAAAATCTTCTCCGTTTATCATCTGATGTCACATTCGAAAATGGTTACGCGTAATTTTTTGAGACAATTTAAGGGTCCGATAAACCTTTTTTCATTGTTCAGAAGACTGAATATGGTTACGAAATTGCATTTGGACAACTCATTTTGATCATTCATTTCTGAAAAATTAGTGTTCATTTCAGAAAAATCACTGTTCATTTGTGAAGAATCATTGTTCATTTCTGAACAATCTCTGTTCATTTCTGAACAATTATGTTCATTTCTGAAAAATTAAAGTACATTTCTGAAAAATTATGTTCATTTCTGAATAATTAAAGTATATTTCTGAAAAATTACAATGCAATTCAGAACTAGTCGAGCTGTATCTTGGCGAATTCCAATATAGTAGGACAAAACTATCCTCAATCCTGTCATTTGTTCGCCAGAATCAACTTCATGATCTGTGAGATAGTTTACATCCGATATTTCTGTATCTAGGCGTCCGAGGCTGATCAACATCAGATCCTCTCTGAATACGTCATCGTTGCCTTATATTGTCAGATAACAAGATCCTTCGATTGAAAATTCCAATATTCAGTCCTCCGTAGCCATCCCGTGAAGGGCACTCCTCGGACCTGTTCCAACCAATCATTTATCACAGTCGACTCGTCAAAGCAGTCAAACACTAATCCATCTACACGTCTCAATCATCATCACTCCGAAAGACATATGATCCAAATCTATACGGACCGAGATGGAGGATAATTCCTCCCATTCGGCACTGTGAGCCGTTCAGGGGAAGGTAGATGAGGAAGAGAACTTCCATGGCAATGGCGAAGTTGCACTTATCCTTCCTCGCCGTGTTTCCCATCGTTGAGCTCATCACGCACACGAATGGATTCGAATTACCTGAACGAATGGAAGAGCCGCAAACAAGCGATCTCTACCGTCAGTCCTCGCAATCGGAACACGTCCTCACCTCGCCCAACTCCAATAATCGATGGAGTCGATCGAATCGAAGCCTCTACAGGGAATCTGTATCAGCTGCCGGCTTCACATTCAACCAGATTGCTCTGCCTCAAGAGATAAGCTCGCCTTTCGGCTTCGGGAAGGGCAGCAAGATCACCGAAGGCACAGGCCACTTCGCGAGGACAACCACTCCAAATATTTCAGCGCAACCAACATGATAGTGATGATAAATCACGAAAAGTCTCAGCCTAAGGTCGTCCGCTCATCGGCTTGCCCAACTTCCCCAGATCTCTTCATCGACATCTGGTAGTATTCGCAAGCATCATCATGTCCCAACGCACAATCAATCACAATTACAAAACGTCCGTTCTTTGGCAGCTAGTCAACATCTTCGTCAGCAGGAAGAGGAGACATCAGAATTAGTTACGGGCTGATTCAAGCGAGACGTTCGGACGCACACTCGAAGATGGAAGAAAGGATCGGGTTGATCTCCAGGTTGCTGATCCAAGCAAATAGTCTTTCGGAGCTGTCAGGAGGTATCATACCAATGTCCATCAAAGCGACAACGCAGAGGAATCTAGGTGTCCACAAGGCGTCGTCTCACCTTCGGAACGAGGAGAACACTGTCACTCATACCGAGCTTCTGCTCAGTTCACAACAGCGTCGCGTAACGATGTAGACAAAATCACAGGCAACGATGACAACTCCAATCATTACAAACTCTCCTCTCGCGAATCTCAGCCACGATGCAGCGGCTGTAGAGTATTTTGCCCTGTCCATTCGACGCCTTCCACACTTCAACATCTCATGTCAACGATCGTGGAAAGTTGATGCGATCAACTGAGTTACAGAACGATGCTAGAGCGACATCGAAGCGGAATCAACCCCAACACTCTTGGAAAATCAGAACAGAAAAGAGGCGATGGCAAGCTCCCTTCTCTGCACAGTCTCCCTGCTTCACACGCCAGCTGCTGAAGATGGAACATTCCACTGGCTGATTCACTTCATCGTTGGGACACGCGAATCAGAAACCTTCAAACCAATTATTAGATTGACTACGATGAGTTTCTCAGTCTCATCGACCTCCTGCACTGACAGAGTATCTCTCTGCGATTCAGAGGAGCAAGAACAGTGAAGGAATCCAAGCTTATTCTAGAAACATCCTTTCTGCGTTGCAACATTGTGGAATCATCTTCATTCGTTCGTCATTTCGAAGCTCTCACCCCCTTGATGAAGGGAGGGTAGAATTAACAGATATGAGACCATCCATATTCGTGAGATGGGACCAGTGTCGAGTGGTGATTGTCCCATCGCTCTAGCCATGAATTGATGCACCCTTCGACCGGAAGCTCTCATGGCATTCCTTCTCTCGTCATTTGAGGAGAGTGATGACGAACTCGATACATTCGATCTCGTGGAGGACCATGAGTTTCAGAAAAGTGCTGAGAAATGATCGATCTTTCCCCGTTCAGGAGAACTCTCCACCATTTTCTTGCTCCTCCCTGTTCGGAAGCATAATCGTCCTGTCAGACATCGAATCGATCGAACCAATCCAGCACCCCCGATTTTCATATTAGACAAGTCCGGAAAGGACCTCATTTCTTTGACGAATGAATATCATAATTATGTATTTCACGCAGCATCAAACCCTCACATCTCCTCAATTTCCCTAAACGTGTCAAGACAAAGACAAACATCGGAACCTGAAACTCAGAAAACGATGATTCACACTTTTGAATTCTTGGCACAACTTTACAGCTTCGCTTCAGAGGTAGTGCCCAGCGTTGACTTACTGAAAGATAGAAACGAGCAGCGAAGGAAGACTTCATCATCCGAGAAGGAAGCTGACAAGGGGACGGGCACATCAATTGAGGACGGAATAGCGGGAACTGGAGTGATAGTATACCCACCCCTGTTGGGGTTGATTGTTGATAAGACCCTCTCCAACTACCGTTGTGAAGCCATGTCCCTTCAGTCTGGTAGCAATCACCCTCGCTGTTTGACGATGCAGCAAGTTGGTCGTACCGAAGTTTTGTGGATTCTGATCGTGATAGCATCTCCTACGAAGTGTGGCACATTAGCTCAACACTCCCATTGAGCTCGCTCGCTTCACGGAATGGATTATCATCTTCATCCCAAGTAGTCGCGGATGAGGATCATCGAGCTCCCTCCTTCGAGTGCACATGCACAGGCTGTGACAATCTTGATGAGTCAACGCAATCAGTATCGAGCTTCACATATCTCTATACCCGCACATGACGGATCCAACCCAAGTTGTCCCTCTTCTGAAGTCATCTGAGGGTGGTCAGACCTCAACCAAAGGCGACTTGTGATTCACTGGTCGAGGTTCTGTCTCTGCCTGTTCAACTTGGCAATGGGGGAAGGAGAATTACACTCGTGTGAGACTATGAAGAAAGCCAGAATGAGAGAGAACGAAGTGGGCTTGAGTGAGTGAGCTATTCGGCTGGACACCGATTCTTGATCAAGAAGCTCCACACTCGCCATCCGTTTTTCTCGTCCTGTTTGGTGGCAGCAGCGTTTCGCTGGTCACGGCCTGCCTTCGCCATCACTACTGTCAGTTGATACCTCAGGCTTGTTTTTCTTCCTTATTCATCCCCTTTTGTCCCTTTCAAGTCTCGTCATGAGAGGAGCAGCTGGTTTCGTAATGAACCTACTGGAAGGGCGGTTCTTTACCAGAAACCAGTGCTCCTCTCATCAACCTGTCTGCCACACCCACAGGGTTTTCTTCTCCAATGGGAATTGGAGTTTCTTTCCCTTTTTGCTCCTTCTCCCGGCCTTTGGCCAGAACCAGGTGCTCACTGGGAAGTGGCACCTGGGATAATGGGAGGTTACTGGCCTTGAAACTGTAAGATAGACAGCGTACCCCTTCCTACGTGTCTCTCTTTACTCTTGACTTGTTTCTCGGTTCCTTTTCTACACAAACCGAGAACATATTTCATTTGCATGTTCCTCATTTTCTTGGCCTACCCCATAATTAATGTTATTATTTGATCACACCAATCTCTCGTCATGAGAGGAGCACTGGTTTCTGGTAAAACAATCGAGTTGGCTGCGGGAGGTTCATTCGACGTGGAGTTTGTTGATGTGAGGGAAGGAGAGGCATTTGACGAACGAGATTCCGAGCCTGCCTCTGTCCCAATTTCGGTGAGCGGAGGAACATTCTCATTCAACACTCTGTACAAGATCAACGCTGCATTCGAGAAATGAACAAACAATTCGATCACAGCGATCACAAAAGTGGAATCCGACGCACAGTTCACACAGCTCACTCTCTCGTTCTCAGGAACCAACTGCGTTGCACCTCAACACACAGTGACAGTGAACAACAAAGCGACAGAAGTGCCTTTCGAAGTCAGTTTTGTCTTCGACACTTCAGAGACAAGCAGCCACACAGAATACATTTGGATTGAAGAAGGAATGGCGACTCAGACACTGACGACTCAGCCATCGCTCCCCCAGCTCTGTCGTCTCCCACAGGCGAGGTGTGATTCCGGAGGAACTGGACAGGGACATCGTGGAAACCGTCATGTCGTCGTTCCTCTCTGTGTACGATGAATACCGACGCCACAACATGAACCCCAGCCGCTTCTTCTCCACTTTCAACGGACAGAGTTGCAACTTGCAAGGGAAGAGTGGGAAGCAGAGATGAGAGAGACAGCAGTGGGGAGGAAGGAGAAGAGGCAGCAGAAGCAGGAAGATCGTGATTCGTGGCAGATCGACTTTCACACTGTTGGGAACCAGTCACAGTATCTCTTCACTCCCAACCACTCACATTTCACTGAATAATCCGCCTGTCCCAGACCTGCCTCGGCGTCTCAGTCAAGAAAAGCACAGGTTCTCTCCAAGGAACGATGATTGAATTATTTAACCTCGACGGATCGTATGGGAAAGGAGACATCTTCCATTTTTGGTCGCTCCGTCCTGGCGGTACAACCGTGGGCCTCACAGCGTACAATTGCTCCACAATTCCAACCCAGATTTTGTTCACCAGCTGTTCATTCACCGAAATGATGGACTCCGAAGAAAGACTGCCACCACACGTAAACGGAGGAGGAGTGATCCGTCACATGTGCTTGTCTGCTCTCACCATCACCGGCTGCACATTCTCGCAGTGTAACACAACTTTGGGGTCGGGTGGGACGATTCTCTCCCACGTGTCAGGGTCCGACGTCCCCAACCATGTGACCATCATCTCGTCATCTTTCACCTCCTGCTTTGCTCACTTTTCGGGTGGGACAGCTGAAATTGACAAACACGTTACACAGACGATCACTCACCACTTCGCGGAATCCGTTCAGAACAGCGATTAACAACCAGCCTCGTTTTCTCTTCTCCTCACTGCACCATCCAGTGTGACGGACTCATCCATGCTCCTCTCGCCTATCGCTGCTCACCCACTCGTCAGCTGCTCTTGCACTGCCACAGGTGTCAGTCTGTCCTACCTCCACATTCTGGACCTCCAAACGGCCACACCGTCACTCTTCGTCGTCACAGCTGGCACGACGACTCTCAACCACATCCTTGCCAAGCACATCAGTGAATGAGGTTGAGACGACAATCCACCATTGCCACTTTAAGAACATCGAACGAACAAATGGTGATGGGGCTGCCACACTCGACATCAAAACTCAGCTCCCTTTCAATTTGAGAGCAACAGACCCAACTAAACTCGCCGTTCTCCAAATCGTTCTTTACACTGTCGGGTGGATCTCTTTCAGTGAGGTCGAGTGAGTTCTCATTGATTTCGACGTGTGTTGAAGGCTCCGCGATCGAAGCGAAGCCCTGTACATCTCATCCGCCTCGGTACCCGCCGTCGTCACCACTACCCTGGCAGCTCTCAAGCCAACCCTCCCGGCGACGCAAGGAGTCGCGGATTTGATTTCTATGGACTCAGCGTGGACTCTGAATCGGACTTCTGGTGCTGATCTCACCGTTTTGCATGCTGGCTGTTTTTGATTTACTTCTTCCATTCACCTCTTTATTTTTAGACAAATAATTCTGAAAGACTTGAGTCGGAATTGATGGATGGAAGAGAAGATCAAACGAAAACAAAAAATGAAGGGTCTTGATCAGATGTCATGTCACTTTGATACAGCTCACAGGTCTTGGTTTGTTTGTTTCCATTTAACCTCATTTCCATCAGCCAACACAACTTCCATGGCTCTGTCCCGGATGGAGAGGACGAGTGTGTTTATTTTCTCCTGGGGCAGATCTCTCCAAACTTTCTGTACTTCAATTTCGAGCTTGGCGTCAGTAGAGTATGTCTTTCCTCCTTGATAAAGTTTTCTCGCCATGATTGCCCACAGCGTTTCTATCGGATTAAGATCCGGTGATGTCGGAGGAAGCCGGTGCTTTTGGATTCGAGCTGTTTCAGTGATCTTCTGGCCTCCCTGTCCGACGTGCCAAGGAGCATTGTCCGTGACGAGGCTCACGGGTGGATTTCGCTGTGAGAGGTTTGCCCTTTTCCATTCAGTTGACAGCATTTTTGCATATCTCTCCGCATTCAGGGTCTCTCGCACTCGGATGAATTGACTCTTGTCCCCATATCCAATCATACCCCAAAATCCAACCGTCCCTTTTCTGTCAACATTCTTTCGTATGTTTTTTGCTTGTTTTCCATGAACTAACTTTCTGTAGAAGATTGGAGGACCGGTCAACCCAAAACTCACTTCATCATCAAAAACAAAGTCTTTGCCAGTCTGCGTCCCACGAAGAAGAGTCGTTGCCCAGTCTTTTCTTTTCTTTTTCGGAATTGAGTTGATCGGTAGCTTCTTGGTAGGAAGAAGGAGCTTGATGTCATTCTTTGCGCAAAACCTCTGGAAGGATCGAAGACTACCGCTCTTCGACACATGAGGTTTGAGCTCTGCCAGGCTTCTTACCGTATTCTTCTCTGTGTATTGTTTTGCTTTCTTCAACTCTCTTTTTCCAAAGATTTCTCTTTTCATTCTTGGCTTCTTAGACTTGGCTGCCTGCTTCTTCGGCAAATTGCGGTACTTCTGGATGGTTCCAATCGCGAATGTTGTTGCTTTACTAGTCTTTCGAAGAGACTTGGTTTGGTTGTATGTTCTTTGTATTATTCTAATCTCCCGTTCAGACAGTGGTTGTGTTGAACGACGTTCACGATTCATGAAAAAGAGTTCAGACAAGAATGTACTACAGTGAAGTGACATCTCATGCGAACCCACAAGGTTCGTATTTTCCCTTTCTCATCTTTCACACAGATTCCCTCTCCTCTCCAGTTGGGTGGAGCGTGACTCACTCGCAACTCTTTGTCCCACAGCTTCAAGTAGGAGGGTTCACGTGGTTTGTATTCTGATTTCGTTGTTTTTTCACTGTGTCAAAGGTGTCTGTCACAGGGTTTAGCTTCTCGCAATGCTCATTTGACTCTCTCATCGCTTGTTGTTTCATTGTGGACGATGACCACGACCAGCCTCGTCTCAGTCGAGACGGAGATGATGAGGTCATCGGTCCAGACACCCACGATGATCCACCACATATCGAGAACAAGAGCGAGGAGCGAGACCAGTGGGTGAGACGCACTCGGTGCGGCAATCCTGCTTGACGCCATCGATTTCCCATCAGAATTTACAGAACATCCCTTCGTCTCCACTGTCACTGACTCCGCAATAATGATCGGAGTCTTACGCCTTTGTAGTCGTCTCCAAACACAAACTGGAGACATGCATGGTCTGTGGTTATGATGTTAAGAGGACGGACAAGGGGCCAAATCTTGAGGACAAAGGACAGAGGTCTTGTCCGATGCGGAAATCCAGCTTGATATGCATTTGTTTCGTCTAAATTCACCTTCGTCCTGCTCGTTCAACACTCTTTGTCTTCATTTTGGTCGGTATTATGCCTGAGAATGTCTCTAAAAGACAATTTGGGTGATTTTTTATGATACAGGGATGGCTCGAGGAACTGAGACCGAATTGTTCTCCCTCAATATTGCATTATTTCATTTTTCCTTCAAATTCACCAGTGAAAGTGGTCATTCTCCTTATTTTGAAAAAACACCGAGATAATCCTCAATTCTGCAAAATGAAGTGCGGGTGTTTGCGATCAAATGTCCCTTGTCCAATCGAGTGGTCCTCTGTGACTCTCGTCCAACCAACTTCGCCTCCATCATGCGTATGTTACTCTTCTTCATTATTTCCGTCCTATCTGGCCTTTCCAGCGCGAATGAGTTATATGACTTCCTGCTCACTCAATTGGGCAAAGATGAGTTATTGAACCCTGGAAATGGGATGACATGCTCGTTTAAGTCTTTTAACCTTTCTCTTCCATTTAGGTGGTTGTCGTACCTTTTTGTATACTTTCAGAGGATGATCGCAATAAATTGTCCAGTCTACTCATACTGCTCCTTGATACGTTACAAAAATTCATAACCAAAGTGCTAAAATAACGCATTTTACCCGATTGATGTAGGGACAGTACACAAGATACAACCATAAGAGTTTTTTGAAGATTGAGGAGAATCGGACAAGAGCCCAGGGATTTTATCATATTACTGACTCTGTTTTCATTTTCACCCTTTTTCATTTCATTTCACATTGATTCATCTCCAATTAAATCCATTTTTTGTTCTCTTGTCTGATCTTGCCCATGATTTAAAAATGTCATCTGCTCTTGTTCGCCAAATGACGTTCCATGTGTTGATAATTTGTTGTTGAAATTCCTTGAAGCTTATATTTGAGGTACGGAATAGGCATGGCTGACCGGCCAAAAGTGCTGGTCAGTGTCACCCCAAACTTCTTCAAAGGGTCGGATCTCATCTCATCGTAAAATCACATGCTATGAGCAAGAAACGGGCAACTTAGCCAGTAATCGGGTATGTGCACACTTTAGCCCCCACTTTGATCTTGCCCATTTTTTCTAAAATTTTCAATTAAAATCACATATAGTGAGATGGAAAATGTGATAATACGAATAATTTTGCAACTAGAGAAGAAGACTAGAGATATAGGGTGGTGGTTGAGTAGTTGATAAGAATAAGTGTAGGGAAAAAGGTGGCATAGACAAGGGTGATTGGGCATGTGTGAAAAGATTGGTGTGGGGAAATAGGTGGCATAGGCAAGGGTGATTGGGCATGTGTGAAAGTATAGGTGAGGGAAAATGAGTGAAGAGACAAGGATGATTAGGCATAGTGAAGAGATTGGGAGGGGTGAAGGAGGCATTGATGAGTGATATTGATGTTGGGGGGTATTGATGTGTGGTATTGATGAGGGGGGCATTGATGTTGAAATACGTGTCATGAGTGTTTATGGGGGGTGGTGAAGAGACATTGTTGAGGGGGCATTGTTGTGTGGACATTGTTGAGTGGCATTGATGAGGTGGCATGATTGTGTGGACATTGATGTTGAGATACGTGTCATGAGTGTTTATGAGTTGGTGAAGGATATTGTTGTGTGGACATTGTTGAGTGGGCATTGATTGGTGGACATAGATGGAGAGATGCATTGGTGTGAGGAATTGATGGATGAACATTAGTGGAATGAGGTGCCCCAGGTGCCCCAGGTGGATCGGCTTTTTAAATTGGTTTTTATTTTTGGAGGTCCACGGTCCACAAGTCCACATGGCCACATGAGCAGAGGCATACGTAGAATGACTAAAAATGATAGGAACATTGGCGATGGTGGATTTGGTGGATTTTTCATTGGTGTTGTATTTCATGAATGTTTTCCTAAGACTATTGACCAACCAAAAGTGCCCCAGGTGCCCCAGGTGGATCGGGTTTTTAAATTGGTTTTTATTTTTGGAGGTCCACGAGTAGTATAGTAGACGATTTGGGAACCAGATTGAAATAGTCGTTGAAATCAGAAACGAAAAGTCAATTCCGATTGACCATTTCTAAATCTTGTATTAAAAGGAATTTAGGCCATTTCAATGATGCCAATTTTTGACCAAAATTCCAAAAATATGTCCAATATTTTGACCTCATTTTAAGCGTCAATTTTGAAGCAAATTTTTGTCATATTCCAAAAATGTTGTCACTTTTTTCGATGTTTTTTCACTTTTGAACTCGAACAAATGAAACCAATGTAAGAACCATTTCGAAAAAATCTAAAAAAATTTCTAAAATCTCGGGGACACTGTCGGTCATCGATCAAGACAATCCTGATGAAAATCGGTTGGGAATTCGTTGAGCTACGTACCGAACTTAGGTCGAAAAAGTGACGAAAAAGTCGATGTTCGGATTTCGCCACTATGAACACCTTTATGTCTCAAATTGTGCTCAAACACGTTCTAAAATTACGAAATTGATGTTGATAGGTGAAATTTTAGGAAAAAAGCACTTTTGAAAAAAAAAGTTTGATCCGACCCCACAACATATTTTGAAAATGACAAAATTTTTAAGGAGGAGAAAGTGACGTCTCGCTCTTCTCCTACACGTCACTTTTCGCCCTCTGATGGTGTCAAAAACACCTAAAACGCTTGTTGACAGGTATTCGCGTCATTCGGTTCTGACGATCCTCGACACACGATCGTTTTCACAATTTTTTCTCAATTTTCATTTTTAACGATTTTCACGTCAACCACTTCACAATTACACTCAAGCGACGCTTTTTTGAGATTTCGAGTTTACTGGTGACATTAGTTCTCTCTGGAGGGTTGGTTTTTCACATCACACATTTGACGCATCATTTCCGCCAACATTTTCACTATATGAATTTTTGTCCCGATTTTCTCCCACAAATCCTTCATTCTCACTGTCTGACAAAGCTGTGCTCAAATTTCGAGACACTTTTGTCGGATAGTTGTTCCATAATGTCACTTTTTCGTGTTTCAACATCTCACGTTTTCACCGTGTATGTCACTTCAAAATCACCTTCAGCCCCTTTCTTCTCTCATCTTTCTTTCACCATTTCACATTCAATCTCTTCATCATTCCTCTTCACTTTCGTCATCTCACGAGCATTCTTTCGACCGTCTACACCTCACGAGCACATCACAACAACTCATATTTTATCAACTTTTTTGCTTAATTGGATCAAAAGAATGTGAATGAAGCAACAATGAAGTGGGCAAGTATGATAGCAAAGGCTGAGACGGAAGATGTGAAAATTGTGGGAAAGTATTGAGATTTACGAAAGTGTTCATACAAATTTCATAAACAAAGAGGAAAAACAAGTGAGTGAAGTGAGAATGAGACGATAAAACAAAATCTTGTACCAGATCGGAGCGATCATGATCCTTCGCGTTCCGTTGGTACACCACTTCACCTTATGAACGGGTTCGTCAAAATTTCACAAACAAAGAGAAAAAAAGAGTGAGTGAAGTGAAAACTAGAAGATAAAACAAAATCTCGTACCAGATCTGAACGATCTTTGTTTTTCGCATTTCATTGGTACACCACTTCACTTTATGAACTAGATTGTCCAAAATGTTTCTAATTAGAGTAAAATTGTGAAGTGAAACAATGTTAGCGACGATAAAGTGAAGTGACGTACCAGATCTCTCCAATCATTGTTTTCCTCACTTCGTTGGTACACCACTTCACCTTGTGAACGCGTTCAACAAAATTTCAGAAAACAAGAGGAATTAAGAGTGAGTGAAGTGAAAACTAAACGATAAAACACATTCATGTACTAGATCTCACTGATCATTTCAGATTGAGTCTCGTTGGTACACCACTATGTTTTATGAAAGATTAGAGCAAAAATGTCACAAAAGAGATCAAAATTGTGAAGTGAAACAATGTTTGAAGTGATAAAACACATTCATGTACCAGATCTGAGAGTTCATTTTTATCTTGACGATCAAACATTTTTAGTTCTGTGTTCTACCTTGTTTTGATAAAAAAAGAGAATTGAAATCAAATAGTTGTGAAATGAAACGATAAGGTGAAGTGGTGTACCTGTTCTGGATGATCACTTCAGATCGTGTTTTGATGGTACACCGTTGTGTTTTAGAAAAAATGAAGCGAACAAATCGAAGAGTGGTGAAGTGTAAAATGTGAAATGAGAATCAAATCAAAGTAAAACAAAGTGGTGTACCAACGCATACAATTTTATCGATGAATCACGAAGTTTCTCGAAGAAAGATGAAGATCCAAATTTTGTTCACGTCATTTTAAATTTTAATTTTTGAAAAAAGTGAGAGACAATGAGAAAAAATTGACAATGAAGTGAAAATGAGAGTATAGAGTGAAGTGGTGTACCAAAACGAGAGAGGACAAATGTGAAGTGAAAACTCTGGTACATGACTGTGTCTTATAAACTAATTCATAAAAAAAGAGAGCAAACCTGTTCTAATTCTTCAGAGAAAGACATTTTCGAAGCCTAAGACACAATAGTGTACCGACGATGGACGATCACGCAGATTGGGTACATGAAAGTGTTTTATAAAGAGATGAACAAAAAAGAAGAGAATACCTGTTTGGTAAACCACAAGAGACATACTTTCAAACAATAAAATACACTTGTGTACCTAAATTGTGGTGTCGAGTTTGGTTCGATCCGATCTGGTACAAGAGAAAGTTTTATGAAGAGATGAATAAAAAAGAAGAGAATACCTGTGGAGTGTCGGTTGTGCAACATACTTTCAATCGATAAAACACAACGGTGTACCTAAATTGTGATGTCGAGTTTGGTCCGATCAGAGATGGTATAATAAGAGTTTTTAGGAAATAATGAGTCAAAGAAGAGAACAAACCTGTTGAAGAGAAGTCAGAAACGAAATTCCAGAAGATAAAACACAATAGTGTACCTGAACGAGAAGGAGAGAAAAAAGTGAAGGATCGAGAACGAGAAAGTGATGTCAAAAAAGAAAAGAGAACAAATGTGATAGTAGAAAGAGAAACACACCTAAATCAAACGGTAAAGAACCATCAGGAACAAGATGAAAGGATCATGTCCCATTGAAGTACTTTCTCTGATCAAACAAGACTGATCGAACCCATCGATGACAGAATCGAAGTCTCGGAAGATCACCAACGATAAAAACACGAATGAAAATTTATTTTTGAATTTTTTAATTTGTATTAAATGAATCCAACTGCGATGTACAACGAAAGACGTCGAGTATATTCTGAACAAGCATTAATTGAATCAATGAAAGAAGAGAACTGTTCACTCGTCTCTGAGTATGTCAGAAATAATGTGCCGGTGACGTATGTTCATGAGGGAGTTGAATGGAGAATAAAACCAAAGTTGTGGAATCAAGGAAACAGACCTCACTTAGCGAAACGTCGACACTACACTCAATCATTTGTTGAAAATGAACTGAAGAAATACAATTGTGAGCTCGTAGGTGAGTACACTAAAGTTCTGGTTCCATTCACATATCGAGAGATTGGTGGAAGTGAAGTGTTCAGAATTAGACTTGATTCCTGGTTAAAGGCACCGAAAAAGCCCCATCAGAGAAAACAGAAATAAACGCTCAACTTTTTTTTTTTCGGATTTTTTAATTTGTAGTAAATGGCGGCGACACTGAAATTTGTCACAGACAGCATCACCAAAATTAGAGAACTATTTCCAAACACCACCTTTGAATTCAAGGATGAACATGGTTATGATCGAACATGCAAGCCAGAGAGTAGAAACTACCAACATCAGAGAGCATATCTCCTGTCGATGCTCAAGAATCCAGATCTCCACTTTGAAGGAGAAATAAGGAATATTACCAACTATCAGATCGACAATTTTATTCACAAACTTGTAGAGAACAATAACAATGCAATGATGAATGAAGAAGACAGCAAAGCAAGAATGCAAATCATGAAAGAAAATCCAAGAGTGAACAAAGATGAACTGAAGAAGCAGGTGTTCAAAATGACGTGGAAACTGAAAACAATTGAAGAGAAGCTGATGGATCATTGGATGAAGAATCTACTGATTATTCAAAAGAAAAATGAACAAATGGAAAAGAGAGAAGTGCAGACATTTGATGGATTTGAAGAATGCATATTACTTGCTGAACCACGCGACAATGCAGCTTTCAATTCTTGCCTCATGAATGCACGAAGGAAGTTCAAAAAGAATGAAGTCGAGATGGTTGAAGACAATGGAAAACCATATCAGTTGTACTTCCACAATCACCTGAAGAATGTTGAAGAAATCACAACCTTCATCAAAGCAGTGTTCGACAAAGAGAAGGATCATCCATTCAAGATTAGTATTGACTTTGGAAAGATCATCGAGAGAAAAGTCAAAGATGAGACAACATACAATGATTTCAGACCAGAATTGGAGAACACATCGAAGAGTTTTCCAACTGTGATAAGAAGTGCTGGAGACATCAATGAGTTTTCGAAGTATGCAATCAATCTGATCAAAGAATCACAGGAGAGTACACTCATGGATACGAAGACAATGTACATTGCATTCCACTCAATTCTAGTTGCAGTCTATCGATTCCCAGTTGCAGGAAAAGCAAATGCTATTCTCACTGAACACATCAAAACGAGAAACGTTCGGTACATCGATTCTGAGTACAATATCTGCTTCTTTCAAGCTCTATCATTCCTCACCCTTCCTGAAGTTCAAGGTAAGAAAATATCAATCAATATGAGGAACAGTGAAGCCTACAGATTGTTTGCACAATGGATGAATCTCACTCATCTCCAATCTCGACAATTGACCCCACATCTTCAGAATTATCCTGGGTTTGATATCGCATGTGACATTGAGAAAGCAATGATTCAATTCAACATCACAGTTCCCATTTATGAATACGACGAAGACAAGAAGAAGTATTTCCTCAGTCAATCGTATGTCAACGAAAATGATGATGCTCGTGTACTCCCACTTCTAATGATTCCACTGACGTCAGCTCTCGTCCATGTGATGTTCATTGTGGATCCTGAGAAAATCACTGGATATAAACTCTGTCCATATTGTCAATCAAGAGGATTCCAAGTGAAGAATTAAAACTACAGCAGAGATTTTGAGAAACATCTCAGAGAGTGTAAAGAACTTGATGGAAAACATGTGAAGAAGATCTCACTTGATAAGACACCACGACCATACGTTCCACATATTCTTAATAATAGAACGTATGAATTTCTGATGGCACACAAAAGACAAAACGACTTCAAACCAACACAATACTACATCACATACGATTTCGAAACAATGGAAGATCTCATTCTTGACAATCTATTCTCTGATGACAATACACAATTGATCTCACACTTGAAGCCTCTCTCTGTCGCATCAGCAATTAAGACAAAATCAGGTGTGAAGTCAATATACTTTGATCTTCGAGATGGAAAAGACTTTGTGAAGCAATGGATCAGAGAACTCTTCAAGTATGCTGAGACTGTTCGAGAGGACAACTATTACGAAGACCCAGAAATACCCTCTCAGAATGAAGTCAGTGTGATTGGCTTCAACAGCTCCAGATTCGACATTAATCTCATCTTTCGTGATCTCGTTGACAAGGATTGGAAAGTGGTGAGCTTCCTTGGATCCACAACGAAGTTCAAACAAGTTCTGATCAGACATGAAAAGACACAACAGGTGCTTCGCTTCATTGACATGATGTCGTACACAGGACCAATGACTTTGGATAATGCAGTGAAGGCTTTTGGAGGAAACACCACTCTTCAGAAATCATTCTTTGCTTACGAATCATTTGATTCATCAGACTACGATACAGTGCTGAGCAAACAAGAACCATTCTCCAAATATGAATTCTATTCCAGTCTGAACAATAGTGAAATGTCTGACAGTGATTACCAACTTTACCTTGATGATTGGAACAAGCAAGGATTCAAGAACAGATGGGAATACCTGAAATTCTACAACATCAGAGATGTCGAATGTATGATTGCACCACTGGACAATCTCATTGACTTGAACTTCCAATACAAAGTGGACATGCTGCACAATCTCTCACTGTCAGCAAATGCTTCTGCAATCAAATATGCTTGCGCCTACAAAGACTTCGATATTGATGATGATTTCAATGGAGTGGATCAATCTGGTGAAATAAAAATAACGAAACAATACTGGAAGGACAAAGTTGCATCGTACATTTATCAAGACCAGAAAGCTCATCGCAATACTGACAAAAATGTCACAGAAGCAGATTACGATTGGTTTGTTCAACAGTGCAAGAAAGTGTGCTACATCTGCAAGTGCCACTTCTCACAAGCAGTGCGACCAACTCTGGACAGAATCGACAATTCGAATGGACATTCAAAAGAGAACGTAAAGATCTGCTGTGATTACTGCAACACCTACAAGTCAGACAAAGATGAGCATCTCACTCGATTGAGAATTCTACTTAAGAAGTATTGTATCTGGAAATCATTACCTATGACTCTGACACATGAGCAAACCTATCACAAACTGAGAGCTGCAGTGACTGGTGGATTGTCGAATGTTCAACATCGACAGAACACCAAAGACGTGACACCAATCAATCACTTCACATACGAAGACGGTAAGGTCTCGCCAGAGGCTTCGAGCCCTCCTTGGGGGAGAGTGATCTCCAAAGATACTGAACATAAGATGACTCACGTCTGTGGTGTTGACTTCAATTCACTTTATCCAAGTGCTTTCTCGTCAATCAAGAACAAGAACAATCCATACACAAATCACAGAATGTACATACCAGGAAGATGTTTGTTCACTGCAACTGGAGATAAAGAATGTCGAAAGATTATCGAAGACAAGAATCAGAAGACATTATTCGTTGCAGAATTGAAAGGACACATCGACGAGAAATACATCAATGATTTCATTAACTTCCCACCAATCTTCAGAAACATTGTGGTCAATACAACAGAAGAAAACATTGGAGAGAAGACCTATTCGTTGATGAAGAAACATGGATTGAAGACTGATGACAAACAAAGAAAGCTGACCCAACTCTTGAGCACACACGATCTGTATATGTTCTTTTCGACATACTATCTGTGGTTCCTCATCGACTATTGTCACTTCATTGTCGACGACATTAAGAGTGTGATGGTGTTCTCGAGACATGCTGGATTCGAACCATTTGTGACTTCATTCATGAATGATCGAATAGAAGCAATGAAGGTTGGAAACAAAGGAAAGGAACAATTCTGCAAGACCAACTTGAATGGAAGTTACGGATATGGTGGAATGAACACTGAGAAATACAACTCAATCACAATCTGCAATGAGAAGCGAACATACTTGAAACAAATGATGAAAGGATTCGTTGCGACAAGAGAGATCAATGAGGACAACTACATTGTGATTGAAGACAGAGAGAAAGCATCATGCAAGACATGTCTGCAAGAAGCAGTATTCACACTCGACAATGCCAAGTTCTGGTATCTGAATTTCATCTACAATTTCATGTACAAGTGCTTAGACATGAACAAGATTCATTTCTGTGAGGGAGATACTGACTCTGCATATTGGGCAATATCTGGAGATCCAAATGCTGGAATTCATCAACAATTTGAACATGTGATTGCTGACAAAGAATTCTATGATGCACACAAATATGAATGGTTTCCCAATCCTGAAAAAGGAGTTGATGATGAGAAGAAGCTGTTGGGATTAGCAATTGAGAAGGAAGGTGAACAGATGATCTGTCTTGCACCAAAGTGTTACTCTCTCGATGAGAAATGCAAAATCAAAGGAGTATCATTAAAGAAAACAAATATCACAAGTGACGACTATGTGAAGTGTCTTAATGGAGAGAAAACTGTGACTACAACACTGAACTTTCAGACGAGAAGAGTTCATTCTGACGATGACACCAATGGATTTGAGATTGCGAAAATTCAACAGCAAAAACTCAGTCTCAGTGGAATTCATCTGAAGGCAATCGTCCTTGAAAATGAATCGTGTCCTCCATTCATTCATGGACTGAAAGCTACTGATTATGTTATTGAATAAACACAAACTTTATTTTTGTATAAATGAACACACGACAGATCAATGCATTAGTTAAAAGGTTACTGAATTGCACACAACACTCTCAAAAGAAAATAGTTGGAAAGAAATGGACTTTAACAAACATATTACCAGTCTATGATGTCTCTGATAGACGGGGTGAATACATTGGGAATGATGAAACATACTTTGAGGATTGGTTCAATGGAGGTTTCTCTCCTGAATTATCATTTCCTGATGGAAGAAGAGTAGTTCAACAATTTGTAAGCAACTTCCTAGGAATACGTATTCGGGATAGCACTGCTAAACTTGCATTCGAAGCATATCAATTTTATCATCGGACGTACAATCAGGAAGTGACTCCAACACCAATTTTCTCACCAAGAGTTCGAAGCTCTGCAGAGGCAAGCCCAATTCCAATCCCAACACCAGTGCAGAGACCAATTGTAATTGAATCGCCTGAATCTCCAAGAGATCCTGGACTGAAGAGAAACTGGAAATCAATGGGGTTTGAATATGAATATCCAATGAAGGAGAGGAGATTTGAAGAGGAGGAGGATGATGTCATTAGGGTTAGGGTTAGTATCAGTCATGATTTGTTGGGCCCAAAATTGAAGAATTTGACCATTTTTTGACTCAATTTGTGGTTTATCTGTGATGTGGAATTATTGCACAGGGGTTGCACATCATTTGGACACTATTTGGGAACTTTTCTGCAATTTTCTTTGATCAATCCATAACCCTAAAACATCATTCAAACCATCTTTTGACCATCTTACAACTTTTGAAAATTTTGTCAAAAACAGATGCATTATCAACGTCCACAAAAGGAAAGGTATGAATTTTTCAATGTAAACTTATTTTTTTGGCTGAATTTTTGATTGTGATTCAGAGTCAATTTTGCTGCCATCAGACGTATGCTTTTCTTTCTTTTCCTCATTGTTTGACCCAGATATGTTGAATATGGACACCGCATTGATGGAAGAACAAGATAGAATGATGATTGAAGAAGAAGAAAGAATGATGAGAGCAGAAGAAAAAGGCACACCTCAGTTTCAATCGGTTCCCGTCACTCCGCCCGCCTCAGGGGCCCTGTTCGAGTTAGTGAATACGCCTTCCTTCGTAAGATCCGTCCTTGAAACCCCAAAGTCAACCCGCCAGGCCGAAACCGCCGAACGAGACATGCAGGTTGGAAGGGAGCCTGTGTACCGCCTGCCCACTCCACCTCCGACGGACGACTTGATCCGGCCTTTACACGAACTTGCTGCCCTTGTTCCACCGCTTGAGAGGCCCCTCCCTTTGATCAAAGTCCAGGCTTGGAGGGGAGGTGCTGCCGTTCAGTTGTCTGGAACTGAACAAGAATCACTCAAAGCACTTGTCGAAGACCTGCCTGACATACCGTTTGTTCGGAAGAAAAGAGAAAGGAAGAAGAAAGAGACAAGCAAGAAAACAGTTGATGAGAAGAAGAAGAAGGACAAACCGAAGAAGAAGAAGGGAAGACCGAAGAAAGAAGAATCATTCAACAGTTCCGACGAGACATCTGTGGAGATCACGAGCTGGGATGAGTCAATTGAATCATCATCTGAAGAAGTGAAAAAGAAGAAAAGACAAACTTCAACAGCATCAGATGATTCATCATCATCAATATCTTCGTCCAACTTCGAATGCAACCGAACCACAACGATGGTCACACGATCCCGAGCCTCTCCAGATCTTCTCTGCTACAAGACCCGCGTTCTGATGGACGACACAGACATGGAGGAGGATCTTGCCATCCCACCATCTCCATCAAGCGATTCTCCTCCATCGCCACCGCCACCTGCCGCTCCTCCGTCACCATCAGTTGACATGGGCGAGCTCTTCTCCATCGACGGCCCTGAGGCCACCACCACACTGTTCCCTCCAATTCCTGGTGTGTACGATAACTTGGAGAGGGATGTCCTCAACGACTGGCTGTCTTGGCAGGAGGAGGACGAAGAACATGTGCAGGACAGGGATCTTGAAGACGAATGGCTGCGGGTGTATGCTGGACACCGACGGATCACAGCTCCTGTTGCCCCTCTTCCACTTGAAGGGACAACCTCGAGAGAAAAACTGCCTCCCAATGTGGGCCGAAGCGGGATTGGCCACCTCCTCTCAGTCTACTCCCGCAAACGACTCGAACATCCAGACTCGGCTGCGGTTCCCTTCTCACACGAGACCCAACAGAAACATCGTTGGGTCTACCGAATGTGGGAACTGTACTGCACCACATTCGGCATCACTCCGCTGTTCCCACTTCAACCGAAGGCTGTCTCGGAATTCATCTGGACACTTGGCGTGAATTCACTTCTCTGCGTCAGCTCCATTTGCTCAGCCGTCCATGCTTCCCTCGTTTCCTTGCACACAATCCACACCAACGCACCAATCTCCCGATATCTCCAATGGGTCCTTAAACAGGCCATCCTGCGAGTTCGGACAGCGAAGCAAGAGCCCGACAAATCACACGCAAAGCCACCTTGTCTCATCTCTGACTTGTCGCGGATCCTCAGACACATTCCCGACTGTCACCCCAGCAAAGCCCACGAAGCTTCCTTGTTCCTGTTCGCTCTGTGCTGTGGTGCCCGGGCCAGCACTTGCGCCGAGGTCTGTCTCTCCGACATCACACGAGTTGTCTGCCTGAAAGACACGGAGGACTTGCTTGTAACTGTGAAACTTCGGAAGATGAAAGCTTGCAGATCCAGTAACATGGTGGTTACTCTGGAGGGATCTCCATTCGAAAAGGCAGATGTGAACGTTGTCTACTGGCTGGAGCGGCACTTGAACAACTTGTTCGGGATCAGCCTTGTGCACTTTGACTCCTGGAAGATGGCTGAGAACTTGCAGCAACATCTTTGGGCTGGAGGGACAGACGCAATGACGCTCGCCTTCCAGAAGCGAGCGTTCCAAGCTGGTTTCCCGCTTAAACACTTCGGGTTCCACAGCTTGAGGTCGGGCTTCATCTCTTCCGCCCTCATCAATGCCGGGGATGATGACCAGGCTCGCGCACGCGTTCTGGAGCAATGCGCCATCATCGCAAAGTGGGTCCCCTTCTCTGCCACCGAGATGGGCTACGTGAAGTCCAGCACTGTTGGAGTTCACGTCTCGACCCGCCTTGTCCTCCCCAACCGCAACCACAAATCGGTCATCGAGCAAGTCTTGTCCTCCACTGAGATCTTCCACCAAATCAAACTCATGCCCATCGCCTGGACCGGAAGGGAACTGTACAACTCCTTCATTGACTTCTCCGTCCGGATGCTTTGTATGTCCTGCATTGCGAAAGGTGAACCAGTCGGGACAGAACACAATCTGTTCAATAAGGCACTGTACCGGTTCGGGAGGTCGCACAATCCGAATGGGACTCGAAATCAGGTCATGTCGACGGGCAGAGAGGTCATAGTTTCTCAACTGCGCGAAGGGACGCACGAACAAGAACTCGCCAGAAGCTTGCTGGCTCACGTCAAACACAGTCTTGTGTGTCCAACGGAACTGGTCACCTCGAACGAGGAACTTCCCAGTCTTCTCCCAAAGCCAACCCGCGGTCGAAGGGTTAGGGTTAGGGTTAGGGTTAGGGCAACCTACTCCTAAACCTAAACCCAACCTTTTTCACCAACCTCAATCGATTCAGCATCTAAAAAAACGTATTTTTCCAAAATTTTTTTTTTGGGAAATTCCGGAATATTTTCTACTGAACACTTAAGCATACACTTTTCGAAACTGTATTTTGAGCTTTGCTCCCCAACGAAGACTCGAATCATGATGAAATTTTGTATGAACAACAATCGTTGATGATTACGTGTTCACACAAAAAAGTTTTGAAATCGGTTGACTGTGAAGAAAGTTATGACCAAAATACACTTTTGCCCACTTTTCAGCCAAGCCGGCATGCGACCCATACCCGACCCTGAACATAACCTTTCAAAATTTTTTAAAATTTAGATCTTGCCGGGATATGATCATGGTTGAAATGTTTTTGAAATATAACATTGGGATAGGGAGATATGGGCCTTTCAAAATCCAAAAAATCCTAAAATCTGCTAAGTCGGCACCGACCCCGAAAAAACTCTAAGTAAAAAAAAAAAATTCAAAAATATCAAAAATCATCCAAAATTGGTGTCTTTCGTTCTATCACGAACAAAAACATATTTTTAACAAATTTTGCAAAAGTCCAAATGGACACTCCGCATGGTATGGACATGAAGATAACAAGACCGGTTAGGGTTAGGGTTAGGGTTAGGGTTAGGGTTAGGGTTAGGGTTAGGGTTAGGGTTAGGGTTAGGGTTAGGGTTAGGGTTAGGGTTAGGGTTAGGGTTAGGGTTAGGGTTAGGGTTAGGGTTAGGGTTAGGGTTAGGGTTAGGGTTAGGGTTAGGGTTAGGGTTAGGGTTAGGGTTAGGCTAGGGTTAGGGTTAGGGTTAGGGTTAGGGTTAGGCTAGGGTTAGGGTTAGTTAGGGTTAGGCTAGGGTTAGGGCTAGGGTTAGGCTTAGGCTAGGGTTAGGCTAGGCTAGGCTTAGGCTTAGGCTAGGCTTAGGCTAGGCTAGGCTAGGCTTAGGCTAGGCTAGTTAGGCTAGGTTAGGCTTAGGGTTAGGCTAGGCTAGGGTTAGGCTAGGTTAGGGGTTAGGCTAGGTTAGGCTAGGCTAGGGTAGGCTTAGGCTAGGCTTAGGGTTAGGCTTAGGGTTAGGCTAGGCTAGGGGCTAGGAGTTAGGGTAGGCTAGGTTAGGGTTAGGGTTAGGGTTAGGGTTAGGGTTAGGGTTAGGGTTAGGCTAGTTAGGGTTAGGGTTAGGGTTAGGGTTAGGGTTAGGGTTAGGGCTAGGGTTAGGGTTAGGGTTAGGGTTAGGGTTAGGGTTAGGGTTAGGGTTAGGGTTAGGGTTAGGGCTAGGGTTAGGGTTAGGGTTAGGGTTAGGGTTAGGGTTAGGGTTAGGGTTAGGCTAGGGTTAGGGTTAGGGTTAGGGTTAGGGTTAGGGTTAGGGTTAGGGTTAGGGTTAGGCTAGGGTTAGGGTTAGGGTTAGGGTTAGGGTTAGGGTTAGGGTTAGGGTTAGGGTTAGGGTTAGGGTTAGGAGGTTAGGGTTAGGCTTAGGTTAGGGTTAGGGTTAGGGTTAGGGTTAGGGTTAGGGTTAGGGTTAGGGTTAGGGTTAGGAGTTAGAGGTTAGGAGGTTAGGAGTTAGGGTTAGGTTAGGAGTTAGGAGGGTTAGGAGTTAGGAGTTAGAGGTTAGGAGTTAGGAGTTAGGGTTAGGAGGTTAGGGGTTAGAGGTTAGGGTTAGGGTTAGGGTTAGGAGTTAGGAGTTAGGAGTTAGGGTTAGGGGTTAGGGTTAGGAGTTAGGAGTTAGAGGTTAGGGTTAGAGTTAGGAGTTAGGGTTAGGAGTTAGGAGTTAGGGTTAGGGTTAGGGTTAGGGTTAGGGTTAGGGTTAGGGTTAGGAGTTAGGAAGGGGTTAGGGTTAGGGTTAGGAGTTAGAGTTAGGGTTAAGTTAGGGTTAGGGTTAGGGTTAGGGTTAGGAGTTAGGGTTAGGAGTTAGAGGTAG